>JAOXJP010266070.1:0-20585 GCA_025762735.1 Platanus orientalis
GAGAGAGAGAGAGAGAGAGAGAGAGAGAGAGAGAAAGGGAGTACGTTGTTCGCTCCGCAGGGGGCTAGGGTAGGCCAAAGAGAAAAAAGGAAAGGAAGAAGAAAGAAAAAAGAGAAAGAAAAGGAAAAAAAGGAGAGAGAAAACAAAATAATAAATAATAAATATAATAATAATAATAATAATAATAATAAATAAAAATAGTAATAATAATGATAATAAATAGAGGGGAGCTACAATGTGTCCCTCTGCATCCCCATACACAAAAATAAAATTAAAATTAAAAAAATAAAAATAAATAATAAGATGATAAATGGGGCATTTGATGGATTTGATTGATTGGAATTGGTTGAATTATGAAAAAACTTAGGATTGCTCTACACGTCTGCTCACTCGAAGAAAAGCACCGAAACTAGGAGTCACACTAAAATTAGATGCTTACAAGTACTATTTTTATTGCGTACATGATTTAGGTGTCTAAAAGAATGGTCATGAATGTTATATTTCCGCTACATTATGTTTCATATGAAGATCCAAATATGGATTTAAATGATAAAATGAAAGTAAATGAAAATTAAGAGATCATTAAATAGTATATGAGATATGATATGGATAAACAAAAGTAATCTATGTCACAACCCGAATTTGGTTCACTACCGGTTTGGTTTACATTGGTCCGGGTTCAAGGCATGACAATATGGGTTAAAACATATCCCGGTGGGGTTGAACAAACCCTAATGGAACTGAAACACACTCTTGATGGTTCTCAAAAGAGTTCCTTATTACCTAAAGTCTGGTACTTTGATGCCAAATATGATACTCATTTTTCTGGGGGTAGAAGATGGTCATTCCTATGAGATTCAAGTTGTTTCTACAACCCTTTAGTAAATCGAGATATACACAGACTTTAAAGTGCCAAGCTTGAGAAGAGTAAACCCTCTCTAGAGGATTGGATGTGTAACAACTTGAGTTTGTCACAAGAGATATCAATGTTAAGGTAATTCATTGACTTTAAATGGACAACAATCTGTTGTACAATGTGTTGGTTCTAAAGTCATCCACCATGCGCTGATGCTCAAGGGCCCTCGCTTATTACCTATGTTACTTGTTTTCGAAAATTTTAAAACAAGTGAGGGATTATTGAAAACTGAAGGTTTTAATACATTTAGGAAAACTTCAATTTTACCATTTTTCAAGTTTTCTGGTTTTCCTTGGGTTTTAAACATAGTCGAACATCGGTGAGTTTGGAAAACTAAATGCACTATATAAGTTATGGCATTCCCTTACCGTGTGTATTTTGAGAGAACTCTCTCCTATGTAATGGCAACACAGCACCTCGCCCACATATACACGCGCACGGGTACATGTACAATACGGGTGCGGCAAAAGTGCAAGGGCTCTTGAAGCGCACATTTCACTTCGCACGTGCACATCATCATGGAGTAGCATTGGGGTCACAAGATTCCTTTTTGACATCCCAGATCGGTTCTCATGGAATCCAATTTAGTCATTGTTAGATGGTCTGTAACACGACAGGTATGGTGACTAACTTAAGCCTGTGACTAAACCGGGGACATGTGGTCCATGATTGGACCAAGCTAGTCATGACTGAAGGGTTCAGTAAAGGATTGGTTCACGATTGACTTGGGTTTGCAAGTGAACAAGGTTGGGGTGGCCAGTTTGCAACTGAATGGTGCAGGAATAAGCACGACTAAGCACAGTTAGGTTAGTTCGGGATGTGAGATATGACTGAGTTTCATGGGTCTCAATTGAGGCCCGTCAAGGCGCAACCTGCAACTGAACTCAGTTGTGAATGGGTTGGGCTTAATTGCAAACATGTCAGGAATGAAGCTTGCAATGCAAGCTAGTCCATATAGGCCCACCAACTTGTCATGGAAAGGCCTAGTTGCGAATAGAGGCCTGATTGATACCCACCAGAATGTGGACACATGTTTGAGTGGTTAAGACTCAATATAAAAGTACCAAAATGGGTTAAAACACATTAGAAGTGAGAAGACAGAGAAGGAGAACGCATAAAAGAGCTAGAGAAAGAACAAAGAAAGGAGAAGTAGGGGAGGAGAGGAGCAAGCAAGGTTAACGGGGCCGTGTATGCCCACTACGACATCTCTCTCTATCTCTTTATCTTTTTCTATTCTTAGATTTGGGGTTCATTAAACACTTGGATTCACTGTTTTCATAGGAGGGAACAACTTGAATCTCTGGGCTTAAATTCTTTATGGAATCAGTAGTTCTTTTAAGAAGAGATATTGAGTTGGAGATGTTAACATTGTCTTCATGACATGGTTTTAACATTTGATGTTCATAAAATTTAGATAAGTTTTGTTACTTGTTTTTGGGCACTCGACCATAAAAGGTAATAAGTTTGTATGGGAGGTATCATGGTCTCTAAAGAGAGTGCACTTCATTAAAAGAAATGACTTGATTATATCCCGAAGTTGGCTTGGCCCATGATCCCTTGCACATAAAATGAGATGTCTCAACTATCCTCAAGGAAAGCAATAACGGCACTACCATGCATCGGATCAATCTAATAAAACTAAATTTGACTTGATTCCCTTTTAAAGGGCTGGTATGCAGCTAACTTGAAGACGTGAGGCCTGATAACATAACATGTGGCATGACAAATGGTGTTTGAGTGATTTTGAATCATCTTTGATCTAAATGTACATGTACCACTCCATTACCAATTAGTACATGACATGTAGCTTGACAAAGGGTGTTTAAGTCAATACACATGTATTCAAGGAGAGCATTACAATAAATACACATAAGTACCCATGCAGTTATTAATGCACCCTTTGTCAGACATCATGTCACATCCTCAGCAAAAAGTGGAGTGGTACTTGCACATTCAGACCGGAGGTGATGTGAACTTTGAGTCAATACATATAGGTTAAAGGACAGTATTATGATAAATATACAATATAAATACTTGTTCCCTTATTAATGTGCCATTTGTTAGACATCGTGTCACATCTCAAGTAAAGATTAGAGTGGTACCTGTCCATTCAAAGTAGAGATGACGTGAGCTAGCGAAAATATAAGGATTGAAAAAATAAATAAATAAAAATGATTGGAAGATGCTTAGAATTTGTTGAGCATATGATTTTGTAATACAGCAATAACAATACAAAGCCACTGTCCCTTATTCAGATGGTTGTCACATTGTTATTCTGTGAGAGAGGTCACAAGAATCCTGTTTGGTTGCCGTGCAGATCCTGCACTATGATGCGGCATTACCGGGCCTGGTGGTCCTACCATAAAAAAATTACAGTCTTTAAAATGAAAGATATAAACATTTTGTTTTGACAAAAAAAATTATGTATATATTTTCTATTACAGTAAAGAAGAAAATGTTTGACAAAGTATCCGTTGGTGAATTTTAAGCTGATGCACGGTGAGGCTTTTCTACTTTCGGCGTATGCAAACACCTAGGTCAACGGCGGCCACATAAGTGTTTTCACACTCCCTCAAGGAGTGAAATCATTTTTCGGCATTGATGTTTTCACCTGCATGACCATTGGCGGACACTGCGGCGCAGGTTAGGGGTCGGCATATAAAATCCTCACCAGCTGATACATGTTGGTATTGGGATTTGAAAAGAGCTCAGGTGTAAACAAGAGACCAAATTCAAAAACATATCATATGTTAATCAGTGACACACCAACATAGGCATGTATCAAAACAGACAATCATTCTCCCTATGAAATTCACAATTTAATTTTTTTGGTACTAACCTTTAGGCCCAGTCTGGTTGCCATGAAAATATCTCCTCATGACAAAATTTTCTCAAAAAATCATTGTTACGCTGTCTAGTTGCCATGACAAGGTGGTTTTTTCATGCTTTACTGATGATTCTTTTCTTTCCTTTTCTCATGGGAATTTTTTTTCTGTTCTGTTCTTTTCTTTTCTACACAATTCATGGCAACCAGACTGAACCTTAGGGTCTATAATAGCATCTGTTTATCTCACCCAACCCAACAACCCCCCGACCTAACATAACCTAACCCAAACAAACCCGAACAGGCGACTTTTACTATGCACTGTTCACTGTTCACCCCTCCCCTCTTTCCAAGAATCGACCCTGGGTCCTCCCTATGGGAGATATATGCCTCAACAAAACTTTTATATCCTTATCAAATCATGCTTCAAAATGAAAGAACATTTGGTACTTTATTTTTGGTGGATCAGCATAACAAGATTCAACTAGCCCGAATAACCTTATATTAAAAAATTACACGCTTCAAAAGAGAGAACATTTGATGACTTTCTTTCTTTTAAATTGAATAGCGAGACCAGATTAGTCTTGTCAACAGCCTTAAAATATACGATAAAACTTTGTTAAATCTAATAAAGTTTTTTGGTATCCTTAATGAGCACAAATTAACAAATAAACAAAGAATCATTTGTGAGGACTCCTACCCTAATTATAAACATAGGCTTCCTCGTGTCCATCCAAAAAAACGCGTGCTCTCCATTTTCATCTACGACTTGCATGGTCACAAGATTCTCATAAAAAGTCATACGAGCCGATGGTGGTGACTGTCACATTTACACTAGAATTAGATCACATTATACATGGGCCCACCACCGATATCCAAATGCCCCCATTCATGGAAACAAATGTTCTGTAATATAAAAAAAAAAAAAAAGTGCCTGTGACCCTCTGTGAACGTGCTACAGGATGAAACGTGGTATGCTTGGTTGAAGGTGTAAGAAAAGTTGTTCAATCCAAAAAGTAGACGCAAAAAAAAAAGGCACTAAATTCACAAAACACATAATGTGTCAGTCTGTGGCATGTTCAAAGAATCTAAGAGAGTCGCAAACACTTTTTGGTCACAGGCAATCATTCTCCTAAAATTGTGTCTCTAGCATTCACGTATTATTGATTATTGTACGGAAGAGAAACGGGCTGTCGTTGCCTATTACCATCACCGGCCACCTCATGTTTTCTTGATAAGGCTACTCGCAATGAGGATTTGGTAGGACTAGTTAAAGTCACCCTAAGGTAAGACTGATACAGGAGCTGATACATCAGCGTTGAAATAGGGAAAAGCATCCCCAAAAGGTGTAAGTGACTTTTTCGACGCTGATGTGTTGGGCCCTGTGTCAGTCCTATCTTAGGGTGACTTTATTTAGTTTCAGTGAGGATTTTATACACCGAGTCCTAACCTGCGCCGCGTCCGGAGGTCAAACAGGTGAAAACATCAGCGCCCAAAGTGATTTTCACTTTTTGGGGGAGTGAGTAAAACACTTCTGACGCTGATGTGGTCCCTGTTGACCTAGGCGTTTGCACCGAGCGTAGAAAAGCTTCATAGCGATTTAGTCCAATCAAATCCAGACAGACCACTGGCTGGGATTTGGTCGTCCCTCTAAAGTGTCCCTAACGTGCATCTTATCGGTGTCCAGACACCTGGGGACTTCACATGGAATAAAATGTGTAGGGGCAATGTTAAATTTCAAATTCCCACCCATTTTATTCCATATGACGTTCCCTACCGAAACTAGATCTTGGATAGGACACTTGCTCGCATTTATTATACGAAATAAATGTCATCGTCATCAGTTTTACAGAAGGCTCTCCCTTATTCGTTCCTTGGAACTCTGTTGTCTCTTTGATTTACAAAGCTGTACATACACGTCTGTGGATTGGCGTGTTTCATGCTTCTTTTCATGTTAGCCTTGATCTTTTATCTCTTTGCAAGATCTATGGACGGAAAGCTGGGTTTATTTATAATGTTGTTTTTAATTAGTTCTGTTTTTATGATCCCAAATGATCCTGTAGGACCTTCTTTTGAAGTTAGTTTTTGATGGGTTCTTCTGTTGAAGAGGGGGAAGGAGATAAACAGAAGCTCTGCTCTTAAATCCCAGGTGAATGATAATGCATTTTTTTTTCTTTTCTTTTAAATTGTAGTCTGTGGGACAAAAGCTTTCCCATTTTCCTAGATGTTCTGTTGAATATGTTCTTAGTGTTTCAATTTAAAATCAAACACCAGTTTTTCAATTCTCTTGTCTCTTCTTCTTTTCTTAATTTTTGTCTGATTTATGGTCATGGTGATGATCATGAAGGGTATAGTAATGAAAGAGACCTAGTGGGTATTTATATAAGCATTAAAATCCATAATATTGTTGTGAACAGGACAGTGATCTCTGGTGCTGGAGTTGTCAGAACAAGAAACTGGATTTAGGAACAAAACCCCAGGTTTCTTACTTGCCCACTTCTGGAGTTGTCTTTGCTACAAATGATTTATTCGGATACAAAAAGTGCTTTTTGATCTGGGTTTTCCATGGAAGAAGAGATTTTGGCCTAAGAGCTCAAAATTACCAATAATAGAGTATTTCTGCAATTGGGTCTGATGGAGGCACCGGGAAGGCAGCCAAGCTTATGGCCGAAGAAGAAACGCGACGACACTCACCTGCATTGCGCGGCAAGGGAGGGAAATCTAGCTGTGGTTAAGGAAATCCTCGCCAGAACTGAAGATGAAGAGCTGAAGGAATTGTTGTTGAAACAGAACCAATCAGGAGAAACACCCCTCTATGTTGCTGCTGTATTCGGCTATGTCGATGCAGTAGAGGAGATGATCAAGTACTACGATATTGTGTCTGCCAGCATCAAGGCCAGAAATGGCTACGATGCCTTCCACATAGCTGCCAAGCAAGGGGACATGGGTATGTCTCTCCAATGACCTGAAATGTGGTGTGTCCCAACGTGGGGCGATTCTCCCCTCCCGGTTTTGTTTTCAGGCTGAACCAAGTGTTATCTCCCAAAAACACGTCAAACCAAGTATATACGTGTTCACATACAAGCACAAGATCCCATCCTCGCCGGGCGATGTGGATATTGAAAGATATTGAGTATATTAACTATAATCTCTCCTAGGGAGACGGTTAATTGCTTTATTTAAGATGGTATCATAACAGGTCAAGTTCAAGTATCTGTGGATGCAATTATTCTTCTGGGCCTTGCACCTAGTTCCCGCATTTATTGTCACTCCTGACGGGGAGTATTGAAAGATATTGACAGTTAATTGCTTTATTTAAGAGTGGGGATCTCAAAGTCTCCATTAATTAAATGGTTTCTTCTTTCTAAGGGTTTAAATACAAATTGTTTCAATATATTGCAGAGGTATTGAAGGTGTTGCTGAAGGCCCTACCGGACCTAGCTATGACTGTAAATCTATCAAACACCACAGCTTTGCACACGGCTGCAACGCAAGGCCACATTGAAGTGGTAAATTTTCTACTGGAGAAGGGCAGTAGCCTGGCCACAATAGCTAGAAGCAATGGGAAAACTGCCCTGCATTCTGCAGCAAGGAACGGGCATTTGGAGGTAGTGAAGGCCCTTCTAAGCAAAGAACCTGGGATTGCAGCAAGGAATGACAAGAAGGGTCAGACGGCGTTGCACATGGCTGTGAAGGGGCAGAAAATTGAGCTGGTGGAGGAGCTGATCATGGCAGATTCTTCTTTGATCAACATGGTTGATACTAAGGGTAACACTTCATTGCATATAGCGACCCGAAAGGGTCGGGTTCAGGTAGATTACTGTTTCTCCTTATATTGTTGTTCTTTATAAAGGAAGAAGATTATTACTGTCTCTAGCCTAGAAGATGAGAGCTTTTAGCAGGTTAAACAGGTAGAGTCCAATGATAGTGGCTAGATCTGAGAAACAAGAAAAGAAAAAGAAACATGAAAAAGATAACAATAATAATAGTAAGGGATATTAGGAAAATAAAATCTTTGGGAAAAATGGATCTGAAGGGGATTTATGTCTAGAACAATTGGCAAACAGTAAATGAACATTTCATGATTTTCCGTTATACCCTTTTATAAAATATAGTTTAGAGAAAACTTTAAAATTTCGTTACCTATTTTTTAAAATGATATATGTCCTTTTTTTCTAAATATTTTATTTTACTTGATTTTTCAGTGATTTTGGTAAATATTATGCCCAATTTTACAAATATCTTTAGGCTGTCTGATTTGGCTAACGAGGTTGAAGTTATAACACCTCTAATCCAATTACTTGGTCACTTAGGTAGGGTTTGGATAAACTTATAATTGACTTTTGACTTCAAGAAATAAGTTAAATATTTATATTTATAGGGTGTGATCGGTCAAAATTTTTGCATAAGTCAATGGCTCAACTTATCTAAGTAAGTTGTTATAGATAAACATGTTATTAAGTTTGCTTTAATTGTAATCATATTCTGCCTCATTATGGCCCAAAAAGTAGTCTTGTTTGGGCTTTTGCCATAGTTAGATTGGTCTCCAAAACAGTGATTTTATGGGTTTACAATTCGATAGACCCTCATATCTACATGTACTATATTGCCTATTGATGAAGAAGTAGCTGTCTGTGTTCAAGAAATGGTATAGGCATTCTTTGGGAGTTTAATTAAAATAGAAACTCATATCTATATTCAAGGCCTATATTCTCAATACTTATGTGGATGGGATCTCTTCTAAGAAGTCATCATTTTCACCTACTGAATTATTGTGCAAAAAATTTTGATCCATCTTTCTACCAATTTCTGGATACCAAGAAGAGTTCAAGATTGCAAGTAGCAAATCTATGGTTTCATCTACACTGGGATCCCTAAGCCATGTTGCCCAGCATTCCATGGGAGTGTGGATCTTTGATATTACTTATTAGTATAATCATTTATGTCATTATCTAGTTATTTGTTTTCTTAGATCTTTAATTTAGCGTTAAGTTATTGAATTACATCCTTCTTTGGCATTGATTGAGGCTGATCAGATGAATAACTCAATTTATTGTGAGTCAAGTAAGTCTCATGTTTTCTTGTTAAACTATATCTGTTTGGTCCCACATTGGTTAAACACGGTCGTTTACTCTGGCCTCCTCTTTACCTCAAAGAAGCCAAAGAATGGGTTTAGACGGTAAGTTGTCAATTTGTACTATTTGCAGCTCATAAAAAATACTATTCACCTCTAGAAGGAGCCAATACCCTTGTTTGGGTGGCTGCGGCATTACTCTTCCGTATGGAAGCCTATGATTTAATTCCCGTTCCAAGTAGTGCATGGTGGAAAATAGCCTGCTTGGGTCAGTTTCGGTTTTGGGTTTGGGTTCTCCCAGTGGGGCTGATATCCTCTACGCCAACCCCCTTGTGTGATGCTCAAGGGCCACACAAAAGGGGGGTGATCAATTCACTTTTTGGAGGTGATGTGACAACCCAAAAAGTGAGTTGATCCCCCCTCTCCTGTGTGGCCCTTGAGTGTTGCACAAGGGGGGGGGTGGCGTAGAGGATTTCAGGCCCTCCCAATAGCGGTCAGGGCCCACCTTGTGCAGGGATGGTGTATGTATGTCTTAGTGGCCAAGACCCCAAATAAAATATAAAAAAAGGGTGGAAAATCAGTAGTGCATTCACATTACGATTGTCTGAAAGCTTAGCCAGTTAATTATGTCATGTTTCTATTCAACAACAACAGCAAAACCTTATCCCTACTACTTGGATCAGCTCCATGATTTCTATTTTAACATTCCAGTCTATCTGGGGTCATATTTGCTGTTAAATGACAAGCACCCGTTTTCCTTACTACTTCTAATCAAGTCATCAAGTTTGATATTTTTTTTTTGACTTTTTAACTTGTACATCTCACTCTTAAATGTCTTCCAACCAAATCATTTCAATCAACTTTTCTTCATCTATCACTTATCCTCTGTGACACTTTCTGGTGAACCACAGGTGAGCCCAGACACAAAGTGGGATGGGGCTGCAAAAAGTGTATGGCCCCACCCCGCTTTGTGTCGGGGCTCACCTGTAGCTCACCACAAGGCAGCCCAGAGGATCAGGCTCCCACTTATTAGGCCACCTCTAAGCACATGTCATCTCTATCAAAGATATATTCTGACCCTTCCTCTCAATTGAAAAGAATGAAATAACCAATAGATAAACTAACTTGATGCATAGAGAATTTTCTCTCCAGTGTTTCAATCTCTTCCATTATGGCATACAATGTTTCCTCTTACTCTCACCAAGTTGAAAAAGGACAACTGACATAACATTCCCATTCATGCAGATTGTAAAGAAGCTACTTGACCAGAGTGTCACCAATACAAAAGCCATCAACAGATCAGGAGAAACTGCCCTTGACACTGCAGAGAAAATGGATAACTCTGAACTGGTGACCCTCCTAAAGGAGTACAGTGTCCAGAGTGCCAAATCCATCAATCTCTCACCAACAAGCACAGCCCGAGAACTGAAGCAGACTGTGAGCGACATAAAGCACGAGGTCCACTACCAGCTCGAGCAAACCCGTCACACAAGGAAACGCATGAAAGGGATTGCCAATCGTCTCAACAAAATGCATGTAGAGGGCCTCAACAACGCCATCAATTCCACAACCGTGGTCGCTGTCCTCATTGCCACTGTTGCCTTTGCTGCCATCTTCACACTCCCTGGCCGGTATCCTCATGCCTCTAACGAACATTCTCCGGCGCTCTCCCCCGGCGAAGCTAACATCGCTCCGAAGGCCCCTTTCATCATCTTCATCATCTTTGATTCTATTGCTCTCTTCATATCTCTGGCTGTTGTGGTGGTGCAGACTTCAGTTGTAGCAACAGAGAGCAAAACTAAGAAGCAGATGATGGCAGTCATCAACAAGCTAATGTGGGTGGCTTGTGTTCTTGTGTCAGTGGCATTCTTGGCTATGTCTTTTATTGTGGTGGGAGATGATGAGAGGTGGTTGGCAATCGGGGTGGCAATCGTCGGGACGATGATCATGGCGGCGACGTTGGGTACGATGTGTTATTGGGTGGTGAAGCACCGGATTTATGCCTCGAGGAGCTCCCGGAGGTCGTCATTGGAGACCAGGTCGAGGTCCGGGTCCATCTTTGTCGTCTCCGATACAGAGCTTTTGAACAACGAGTGTAAGATGTACGCAATTTGAGATTTGCTGCGACTTTGATTGCGAGGTTCCTGCACAACCGGCAGGATGATTTACCCATGCTTCACTAACAAATGCTGTGAAGTGAGAAAGTGTAAAAGAAGTTATATGTTAATTGAGAATTTTTAGGAAACCGACAAATAAGGATTCACCTGCAAAAAGATGAGAGCATTACACAATGGATAAGATCACAGGAGTCTCAAATAGGTAAATGCTGTTTACTACCAGGAAAAAAAGAGAGATCTCAGTATATATCGATGTTCTTGTTGAGAATGGAGCCTGAATAGTAGCTGGGAGTACTATTGATTGAGGAGTCCTTTTGTGTGGCCTCGAAATACAAGGCATCCCCAGGCACGTGGATTGAGCTCCGCATTGAGCTCGTCGGTTGTGAATGTAATGTGTGAGGTTTGATTTGGGTTAACATCAGATTTTGTCAACCCGAATCTGACCCAGATATAACCTGAAAAAACCCAAATACGAAAAGTCTGGGGGCAAAGGCCCCGGAAAAAAAAAAAAAAAGACTTTTATTTTTGTTTTATGTACCGGACCGGATCCAAACCGTATCCTCTATGTATTAAGGTTTTTGGGGGTATTTATATATTTTGTTCTAGGGTTACGTGCAAGGAGGGAGAGATTCCAAAAATTGTAATCGTCTTTAACGAGGTTTCCAAATAGTAAAAGTTTTCTCTGTGGCTCCGTGATTTTTTCCCAAATTGGGGTTTTCCACGTAAATCTTGTGTGGTGCATGATTTCTATTTTCATTTTGCTTGTTGATTTTATAGCATCCCGTTTTCTTTTGAAATGAAAAAGGTAAATCGATCCTTACAACTAACATCAAAGCGAGGTTTGGTTCAAGTGGGAACAAGGACGACAACAACAATGGAGAAACCTGCACGGTTCAGTGTTGAAAAATTCAATAGTATGAACTTCGCTTTCTGAAAGATGCAGATAAAGGGTTACCTCTACCAGAATAATCTTTATCAACCCCTTGAATGAAAGAGCAAAAAATCGGTGACGATGATAGATGTAGACTAAGAAATTCTAAATCGCAAAGCCCTAGATACGATTTGTCTTCCATTATCTTCGTCGATAGCTTTTAATGTTTCTAATGAGAAAACCACAGAAGGCTTGATGTTAGCCTTTTGTCAAATGTATAAAAAATCATCGGCTTTTAACAAAGTGTTTTTGATGAAGAGACTGTTTAATATGAAAATGGCGGAAGGCAGAATTGTAGCTGAACACTTGAACGAGTTTAATACAGTTACCAGCCAATTAACCTCAGTTGAAATCAATTTTGATAGTGGAGTTAGGGTCTTGTTGATTCTCTCATCTTTACCAGATAGTTGGGATGGTTTGGTAATAACTGTCAGTAATTTCTCAGGTTCCAACCCTATGAAGTATGATGACTGGTGAGTGTGATTCTTAGTGAAGAAATTTGCAGGAAATCCACATCCTCAGGAGAAATTTCAGGCAATGCTTTAAATATAAAAGGAAGAAGAAGAACAACTGATAAGAACCAGGATCAGGGTAGATCTATGTCAAAATGAAAATCAAGATCTGAAAAAGTTATGGTAGAATGTTGGAATTGTGGGAAGAAAGGGTACTTGTAAAAGGATTGCAGGGCTCCAAAGAAGAATAGGCATGGTACCAACAACAAGGACAATGAGACTTCCGTAAATATTGTCGAAGAAGTTGTTGAAGATGGATTAGTTCTAGCTTTGGACAGCAAGTTAGTGTCATAGGTGATTGACTCAGTAACGTCTTTCTATGCCACATCTAACAAAGAACTTCTCAAGAACTATATGCAGGGTATCCTTGGCAAGGTGTTTCTGGGAGATGATAAACCCTGCAATATAGTGGGCAAGGGAGATATTCTGATTAGTCTGCCAAATGGCGGTACATGGATGTTGAATGATGTGCGACATGTACCATGTCTGAAAAAAAAATTTAATTTCAATTGGTCAGCTCACAAGTTTAGGTTACAGCGTAATTTTCACAGGACATTCATGGAAAATCACAAAGGGTGCCTTAGTTATCGCTCGCGGAAAGAAAGAAGGGACACTCTACCTGATAAAAAATACATCTACCTCTATTTTAGTTGTAACTAAGGATATAGATTCAGATATCTGACATTACAGGATAGGACACTTGAGCGAAAAAAAGTATGAAGATTCTCCACTCAAGAGGAAAGCTTCTAGGTTTAAAAGCATTGGACCTGGAGTTTTGTGAAGAATGTGTTTATAAAAAACATAAGAAAATCAGTTTCACTAAGGATGAAAGAGCAATCAAGCAGGAGCGGTTGGAACTGGTTCACACCGACTTATGAGGACCAGCTCAGGTATCTTCTATTGGTGTTCACGTTATTTTGTTACTTTTATTGATGATTCGAATGGAAAATTATGGGTTTACTTTCTTAAAACATAAATCTGATGTGTTTAAAACCTTCAAGAAGTGGAGAGTTGCTATTGAGAATAAAACAGGTTGTAAGCTTAAGTAGTGCCTCAGGTCGGATAATGAAGGTAAATATTACAACAAGAAATTTGACAATTATTGTGCAGAGAATGAGATCAGGAGAGAGAAAATAGTTTTTAATACACCATAACAGAATGGTGTAGCAGAGCAAATGAACCAAACTATTGTGGAAAGGGCCAGAAGAATGAGAGTACATGTAGGTTTGCCTAAACAATTTTGGGCAGATGCTGTTAGCGCAGCAATATATTTATTGAATTGGGGACCTTCAGTAGCTTTAGATGATAGATTCCCAGAAGAAGCATGAACAGGAAAGCAGGTAAATCTTGAACGCGTAAGAGTGTTTGGTTGTATGGCTTATATACATGTTGATGCAAATCAGCGAGACAAACTAGATCCAAAATCTAAAAGGTGTGTTTTCATTGGATATGGATCAGAAGAATTTGGCTACCAATGCTAGGATGATGAAAATCAGAAAGTCATAAGGAGCAGAAACATTGTATTCAATGAGAAAGTCTTGTATAAGGACAAGGCTACTGTTTCAAGCAAACAAAAGGAGTTTATGGAGTTTGAGGGATTCTTGATGATGATGTGCAGGTTGTGAATAAGAATGAAGCACCAAATACAAAAAGACATGGGGATCAGAAGATACTGCCTCAAACACCTACTTTAGAAATAAGGTTATCCAGGACACCTAAACCAACACAACGGTATTTCCCTTCTTTATATTATTTGTTGTTGACAAATAGTGGTGAGCTAGAATGCTATGAAGAAGCATTAGAGGTGGATTCTCGAACTGAGTGGGAGCATGCAATGGATGAGGAGATGAAGTCTTCGATATCCAATCAGACATGGGACTTAGTTTTACTATCAGATGGAAAAAAGGCATTGAGCAACAAATGGGTTTTCAGGTTGAAAGATGAGAATAATGGAACCAAAAGATATAAGACCAGGTTGGTGGTTAAAGGATGTCAGCAAAGAAAAGGAATAGATTATTCCGAATTATTTTATCCAATTATGGAGATGACAACTATCAAAGCAGTGTTGAGCATTGTGACATCAGAAGATTTACATCTTAAGGAGCTTGATGTGAAGACTGCATTGCTTCATGGTGATTTGGAGGAAGAAATTTACATGGAGCAGCCAAAAGATTGCACTACTGAAGGGAATGAGAAAATGGTGTGTAAGTTGAAAAAGAACTTATATGTGTTGAAGCAAGCACCAAGGCAATGGTATTTGAAGTTTGATAGCTTCATGACAATAAATGGCTTTAGGAGATGTCATGCGGATCATTGTTGTTATATCAAAATGTATGACAACAGTTACATTATATTGCTTTTATATGCTGACGATATGTTTGTTGTAGGATCAAGCATGCAAAAGATAAATAATCTCAAGGATATGTTGTCAAGAGAGTTCGAGATAAAGAACTTGAGTGCAGCTAAGCAGATTCTTAGTATGAGAATCACAAGAGACAAAAAAACCACATGTTGGGTTGTCTCAAGAGGACTACATTGAAAAAGTCCTAAAAAGGTTCAACATGCAAAATACCAAGCCAGTCAGTACCCCATTGGTGGGTCATTTCAAACTCTCCAATGAGCATTCTCCTAAATCCTAGGAGGAGATAGATTCCATGTTCAAGGTACCATATGCATCAGTAGTAGGCAGTTTGATGTATGTTATGGTTAGCACAAGGTCAGAAGTTGCTCATTCAGTGAGAGTTGTTAGCAAGTTTTTAAGCAAGCTAGGAAAGATGCATTAGGAGGCTGTGAAGTGGATTCTAAGGTACCTAAGAGGAACTTCTAAAGCTGCATTGATTTTTTAAGGGTCTGGACTTAACCTACAAGATTATGTGAATTCGGATTTATCAGGAGATTTTGACAAACGAATAAGTACTACAGGGTATGTCTTCACCTTGGGTTCCACAACTATTAATTGGGTGTCACAGTTGTAGAAGATAGTGGCACTTTCAAGTATTGAAGCAGAATATATTGTTGCCATGGAGACAAGCAAGGAAATGGTTTAGTTGTAGAACGTGATAGAAGAGTTGGAAAAAAAACAGGAGAACAACAGATTATATAGTGATAGCTAAAATGCTATCCATCTTGCGAAGAATTCAGCATTCCATATAAGGACCAAACACATTGACAGGAGGCATCACTTCATATGTTCGTTTATAAAAGAAAAGGTGTTGAGGTTGGAAAAGATCTATACATATGACAATCCTGTAGATATGTTCACTAAGGCAGTCACAACAGTGAAACTGAAGCTATGCAAAACTTCAGTTAGTCTTCAGGTGTGAAGACAGAGTAGTTGAGCCGCAAGAGATAGGAATCACATCAAGGAAAGAATGATGTTCACAAACACAGGAGATGCAATAGGATATCAAACTTTAAGTGAGAGATTGTAATGTGTGAAATTTGATTTGAGTTAGCATAAGATTTTGTCAACCCGAATCTAACCCAAATATAACCCAAAAAAACCTGAATACTAAAAGTCCAGGGGCGAAGCCCTTGGGAAAAAAATTTTGACCCTCTTTTTTTTGTTTTATGTGTCAGACCGGATCCGCTATGTATTAGGGTTTTTGGGGGTATTTATATGTTTCGTTCTAAGGTTGCATGCGAGGAGCGAGAGATTTTGAAAATTGTAATCGTCTTTGACAAGGTTTCCAGATAGTAAAAGTTTTCTCTATGGCTTCGTAGTTTTTCCCTAAATTAGGGTTTTCCACGTATATCTTGTATTGTGCGTGATTTCTATTTTCATTTTGCTTGTTGATTTTATTGCATCCTGTTTTTTTTTTAAACGAATGAGGTAAATCGATCCTAACAGTGAAGGGGGCAACGCACTAGTGCGGGGACACTCTTGAGATTTTATTTCCATGTTGCTTGTATAAAAAGGTGAAAACCCCTTTGTTTCGAATGAAAGTTTTGGAGAGAATGAGAGGCAGCCTCAATAGAGCTATTCGCTCATCTTTTTTTTTTTTTTTTAACATAATAGAATTGGTGTAAATCCATGAACATAAGCAATCTTACCAAACCACATAAATCATTGTTTTGTCTGTGATTACATCTTGTTTTTTCTTTTGTTCCTCTTCTTTACAGATCTCAACGAATTGCATCACTAATCCCCTCAGATAGAGTGGAATGGTGGACCATTTATGTAGTTGACCATAAGTAGTTGGAATAAGGCTTTGTTGAGTTGAACTAAATTACAATATCAATAAAATCTATCTTAAAATTTAAAATTTTCCAAATCCCGACCCACTGTTTTTCCATGTGATACTCTTCTAGTTTGTTCTCAAGAAAAAAGAAAAAAGAAAAAAGAAGAAGATACTTTCTATTTTCTAAACTTTTAAAAGCATTGAAAACCTCTAAGTGCATTAGGATGGGAGGAAATGGGCCAACATACACATCCTCTACCTATATGAGCCTCACGCGCTTGAGACCATTCACATTCATGTTGGTTCTACATGACCCATGTAGCATGAACCTCCTTGGCTGTGCCTTACCGAGGAATAATCACCCACAGAGCCTATAATCCAAATGACCTCTACCCTTGCATGGTGGGTTACAATTGCATTTCAAAGTCAAGAATCTTAAGCACAGAAAAACCTTTGAAAATAAATTAGAATGTGCAGGAAATTGGGGGTTGAAATCAGCTTTTTGGATATGGTGGAGTCACATTCCATTTCCTAAGCGCTTCATGTGGGATTAAGACCCACATTCAATTTACATGTCATGCATGCATATGGTTTGTACTCGTAAAGTAAGAAAAAAAAAATACATTGAATCACATTGAACTTTTTTTTTTTTTGTTGAGAAGATCAAAGATGCAATTGGTGTCTTAAGGAATTTGTAAGTGAATACACAAACAGCTCCACAATCTCCAAACATATCAAATGCAAGGTTCAAACATTAAAAAAAAAATCCAAAATTCTCTACAGAAAAAAACGTAAAACTAGTATATAAGCTTGTTGTTGATCGTAAAACTATACTTTTTATCAAAATAATAATAATGTTCAACTATACGTACCAAGAATATGCCCTTATGATGTGCAAAGTTTCTACAGACCATCCCAACCTTGAGAGGCTCCACAATTACACTGCAGGCCATTTGGCTGTTTGGTATAGGCAAATTGTAATTAATTATGTGCTGGCTTTGAGTCATGCAACAACGGTTCGGTCTGATATCAAGTGCGACACCCCCCCCTGATGGGACACTCAGGAGGGGGAATCAAAAACCTCCAAAAAGTGAATTGATTCCTCCCCCCCCAAGTGTCCCATCAGGGGGCGTGGCGCATACGATTTCATCCCGAAAACAACAATCCAGTCATACATAATACCACTATTTCCAGCCACACTTACCACCATACAAATTCTTTTTTCCAAAGAGCATAGATCTGCAGAAAAGCAGCAGAATATTGGACTTACCAGAAGTTAAATGTAGCAGAAACTCCATGAACTAATTACCTCAAAGCCTGCTGCATATGACGTACAATTTATTGCTGCCCCTGGGCAATTTTTAAGATATTCTGGGCTCCTTACAAATTCATGAGGTCTGGATTATTAAGTTGAGCAATTAAAGCACAAAGGATTGTGTCTGGAATTATGATTTTATCTGCAGATACACTAGTTATTGTGTATGATTTATGATGTTTCTTGTACACATTTCAATGAAAGAGAAAATTTACCAATGGTTTGTTTCAAGAAGCATAATTCCCCTTCATTGAACTTGGAGATCAACATACATAGTTTTATGTACATGTTCCTTTGCCTTTATTTGATTATGAATTTTTTTTTTCTTCATAATGAATAAAGATTTATTGAAATTGTGATCCCTACCATGAAATATGACGTAGAAAATGCCAATTAAATGAGGAAAGGCACTTTGGTGCTTATTTATAAGAACAAAAGAATCATTCAGACCTGCATCAATTATCCATGGATCAAGCTTTATGAGCTATGCCACTAAACTTATAGAGTGGTTTAGCACAAAAATAGTGTTATATTTAAATTATATTTAATATTCAAAATGAATCACGTATGTATTATGAGCTGCTTATTTGTGTGGACCAAATAGGCCCACATAAGTTATTTAAGCCCATTAGTCTGTTAAAGGATTTGGAGGGAACTTTGAATGAAATGTTTTATTTAAAGTTTTAGTGTTTCCCACTAAAACAAAGTACAACCCAACTTTCAAAGGATTTTGCCTTGAAAGTTTAGTATCATATGAGAGGTGGGGGACTTCAACATCCACTTTATAAGTAAATGCAAGACCCTAAGGAGTAATGAGGTTGAAGAGGAGTGGGGAAGTTGGAGTTGTTTGTTTGCATCATGCGCACGCGTCGACCAAAGCTAAGCCTGGTCGAGCCATGGGTATGGGTGTGGGTTACACAAATTAATTATTTTAAATTTATTTATTTAAATAGTAAATATTTATTTAATTGATTGGTTGTTTTTTTAGTCATTACATTATATGGTAATTTATTATTGGCGTGTTGTTGATGATTAATTACGCTTTTAATGTTTTCCAAAAGAGTCTAGCTCTTTATGGAAAGCATGGGTGTAATCGATCATCGTTTTCTATTATAGAAGACGACAAGAAGGAAGAAACACACAGAAAAATATTCCGTGCGAACCAGTCTTCTTCTCCTTTTCTATTCACTATTGATTTCTTTTTAATTCAAATTGGTTTTCATATATGTTTACTCCATTGGCATTGGAGGTTGGTCTGAGCTGTTCATGTGAGTCTCTATTAACCTGTGCGGGGTCTACCAGAGAGGTTGGTGTTTCTGAAGGTGATCGTCGATCAAGCTTACCGTACCTGCGACAGGCCAACAAATATCACTTCAAGGACAACGTTCTATACGTGTTTAATCATCAACCGATAAGTTGTCTCTGGCTTGTTTAATTTGCAAATATTGATTCTACACATATTCCGTTAAACTTCATCTGTTACATATCGATTACTGTTGGTACCTGTGCTTTATAATTTCATAAATTGCTACTGCCATCATTTACCTCTGTTGGATATCTGTGAGTTCATACATATCATTATTACTAAAAATTCAATTACCGTTTACAAATAGTGCATCAGAAAATCAATTTGGCTTTATGCTAGGCAGATCAACCTCTTAAAACTATTTTTTTTATTTGAGCAATTGATAAAAAAGTTAGAGAAGAATTTTTCATGGTCTTTATTGACTTAGAAAAACATATTATATGGTACCAAAAAATATCATTTAGTAGGTTTCGGGAAAGAAAGGGGTCTCAAGCATATTATATCGGCTCTTCTTTGAACCTTCCTTATTTCTATAAATATTTCCCCTTTATCGAAAAATGAAGAAGTGGATTTTTGACATTGTCAATGAAACATATAATGGAGTAGTAATTGATGTAAGAAAAACTAGGGGAGAGGCAAACCAGTTTTTTAATCACAATAGGATTACACCAGGAATTGGTATTTAGCATTATCTCTTTGCATTAACCGTGAAAGTGTAATTCCATAATATATGTTATTTGCTGAGGTTTGATTTATGAGAATAGGGAGGGGGTAAGAATCAAAAGATTTTTAGATAAATCAGACTAAAATTGAAACTATATAAAATGTAATTCAAGTAAAAAAAAAAAAAAGGATTATAAATGAGTCACTTGTTTTCAGTTTTTAGAGGTCATGAGATGAGTTAAAGTCATCACTTTTATCAAATCGGTTTGATCATCCACATGGAAGTAGAGATTGATGAGAATGTTATTAAAACATGGTTGATGAAATGGAGATATGCTTTGCTACGTTTTGAATTATGCACTCTAAAGAGCACACTCACAGAGCAGAATAAACCTCAAGTGCAGGGTATAGCAAAGTAGTAAAAATCCGGTAAGACCGAGGTCAATCCACAGTGACTGAAGAACAAACAACCGCAAGGGAAAAAAATGGAAATAGAAAATTAGCAATAATAAAAAAAAGAGTTTGATTGTGTCTTCAAGGTAAAAAAAATTGGATATGTTAATTCTAAAGAAAATATAGAAATGAACTAAAAAGCGATGGATTAAATCAGGAGATGAACACTAGGGGTCGAGGCTACTCATGGAAAATCATAAATAAACTTTGATTTAGTTATCTCAATTGGGGGAGAATGATGTGTTCTTCCCAACCGGAGTATTTGACAATAAAAATAGGGAATATCTTAACCC
>JAOXJP010266081.1:0-20581 GCA_025762735.1 Platanus orientalis
AGAGCAGAATGGCGGAACAGGATTCATGTAGCCGACCCCAAATAGTTGGGATAAGGCTGTTTGTTGTTGTTGTTGTTTTTAATTGTGTGCATTCATCACACAGAAAACTCTACAAGCATCTCTCCACTTCAATTTTTACGAAAACTTTACTCCATATATTCTGTTTTAGTCTGGCATTTATTTAAAATCTTTTGATCTTAGACACCCCCATAGTTCTAACTTAGAAGTTAGAATTTACCCTCTCTCTACTCTCGTTAATCAAAACTATGTCATCAGCAAATGATAAGACCTCCTCCTGTATATGCCTAGTCAATTCATCTATAACTAATGTCCCATGCCTATATAAAGGAGTAACTCGTGTCAGGTTGACAGCCAGCTTAAAACCATACCCATACCATTTAAACATCTTTTGAAACTAACTACATAAAAGACCAGTTCTGATTTTATTTAAGTTAGCAGTTCCTTCTAGCTCCAATCTTTATTTTGCTTTTTCTTCTCTTTTACTTCTTTACTGTAGTGTTTTTAACAGTTACATTCCATGCATATGGTTGATTCTTAAGAACGTTGTTTTTCCATCTGATATTAACTACTTGCATCAATGTGTAGTCTTTACTTATGAAATTTGTTTACTTATTCCATGTCATGTGTTACTTTCATCATTGATGAAAGTTCTCCAAGATGGCTAGGTATGATGTGACAGGGGTTGGAATAAACCTTAGGGAAGTTCCAGATGATAATGGAGGCATCAAATTGAAGGTATTAGGGATCATATTGGATGGCCCTGCCCATGCTGCTGGTGTGAGACAGGTAGTGTTACAGCAATTACTACTTATCTGATATTTCTTTTTGTTTTATGCCTCTCTTTGCATTTCTTAATTTTAGCCCTTCGAATATTAATGGTACTCCAAGTTAATGGTAATATATTATATTTCATAAGTATTGACCTTTTTTTTTTTTTTTTTTTTGCATATATAACTGTAGTTGGTAATAAATATACATAGACAACTCTAGATAGCTAGCTCTCAGAAATTTTTTTTTCTCACATTACTATTTTTTTTCTGTCTCCATTTAAAGCCATCTCTTTCTCTCTATCTTGCTCACATGCATATATTCTCACACTCCTATCACATTACTGATTTTTTTCTTTAGTAGTTCAATTGCTATATTATATATAGATGGATGGAAATACTTTTGCAAATGTATAACCTGACACTTTGGTAGGACAAAACCCGACTCAATTTGGATTCTCTCCCGAACCTGCACCAGCCTCCTACACTAACAAACTCACCCCAATAGGGTCAGGTAACCCTAATCATTGCCATCCCTCTTGACTTTTCTGTTTTGACGCATGTTGACATTTTGATGCTAGTGGAATCAAGTTTCTAAATACTTACTCTTAAGGTGCTATATAGTGAAATATTAATACCCTAATTGATTAACAAAAAATTGTTCTTGTTAGTACCTAAGTGCCTACTTGTATGATTTGTTCAAGGTCTGTTTTAATGAGTGAGTGGTCTTGGGTTCAAAACTTATTTGCACCTTTTGAGTTACTAATCTTGTAAAAAAAAAACAAGCTTACATGTAGGGCTGTCAATTATCCGCCTAAGCATCTGAATCCGATCCGATTAAAGCAAATTCGGATGCTCATATATTCGACTCCGTTTAAAATCTGATTCGATTATTACATATGCGATTATTAAATGAACCGAAATCGGATGCATACACATCCGATCTAATTAAAATCCGATCCGATTAAATATTATATTTATACATAATTATATATATGTTAGTATATATGCTAAATTCGATTTATACACAATTATATATATATGCTAATTCCAACTAACCGGATATCCGAATTTGCATCCGAAATCCGATTATGTAATCGAATTCGAATTCGAATTCATTTGTTAAACATCCGACGAATATCCGATCAAATATCAGATGCACATAAATTTAATCGGATCGGATATTGGATGTACATATATCCGATCCAAATCCGCCCTGTTTACAGCCTTAATTGCAAGCCTTTATTTGAGGGTTATCAAACATTTCATTCTCAGAGAGAGCTTGAGATGTTGAGGCGAAGCTAGAATCATCATCGTTAGCTCTGTCTGAGTCAGTTACCAAAGGTGACATGTCTTGCAGGGCTGGATCACAACGTCGGGTCTACCATAAGTTTGGGGTATCGTCATCTTCATCAGTCAAAGTCAAGGAATCACTGGCATCCATGTCAACATCCCATTGGTCTTGGGGTAGAAACTGCACCGCACTCCGTATATACTGAAGGTCATGTCTATATGCTCTTTGTCGGCAATATAAACGATCAATGAGCATTGGCCATGAAGAAACATAGCATAATGGTAGTGTAAATACTAATCAAAAGCATGTAAGTCTAGAGAAACTGGGAAGAGCCATACCAACAGATCATGGGTGGTGGCTAACAAACCGGTTTCTTATAGGAAGCGGCTGGTATGGAAATGGGGATCCTCATCCCCTGTATATAGTGTGAGTGGAAGAAGCTAATAATCTTTTGGGAATTGGGTAAGGTATACCTCGTGTTTGATGGATTGCCTTGTTTCGCCAAACCGTCAAGAATCCAACAATTGGACAATGATTTGATCAGAGATACTATCAAATTCTTCGTATGTTTGTTGTTGAGGAGGTTGTCTCAAGGGATCCATATTTCAAGGATCGTAGGGTTCCATGCCGGTTCTCATGAACTCATGGATGAACATTTCGATCAAATGGCCCCAAGAAGATATACTTTGCGGCGCTAGGTCCATGTACTAATCCAATGGTGGACAATCTAAGGAGAGTGGAAACAATCGCAATAGCAAGTTATCATTGTGCATTACCTCTCTACATGATATCATGAACTTAAACAAATGACACTGCGGACATTGATAATTTTCATTTGAGAAGGTGGCGAACAACGGGACCTCGAAGCCAAGCAAAAACGCCTTAAAATATACGGCTCGATGACAGGGAAAAGCTCGTCGCTTGAACTTGGCTAACACATTTCGAAAGTATGTGCGTTTCTAAGGTGCCATTGGTAGACGGGTAATCCTAGTAGACCGTAATAGGGGGTCTTGTATGGTACCTATTAATGCAATGGAGATACCCCTGACGTTATATCTATAGACCATCATCATTATAGTTACCTCTTTAGAGTGGTCTTGGTATGTTAAGGTATTCTGCAACTAATCGATCACTATTGTTGATCCCTATGGCATTGGTGCCCGATGTGGTTCTTTGCACAAGCGAGGGTTACTGTCACGTACAATCGACATCATGTTGCAAGAGGCTATCGGGGATTGAAGCGGATCTTTAGGCATAAGCTCTTCTAATGTAACCGGCACCTGAAGAGGTCGTTCTAACAAGTCGCCCCCCAGGGGTGATGGTATGGAGTCCGTGATCCTAGGAACCTTCTCCTTTTTCTATGATACAGCCTAGAGTCTTCTTTTCTATATTATTTTGCCCTAGGATGCCACCCGATTGCCCTCATTATCATTGTCGTCCCCACTGCCTTGGATGTCAACGAAGTCAACCATATATTCATCAACGAAGACGGCATTGGTGATCGCAGCTCTCATATTTGCGTCTAATTCCACAGTGTTCTTATCAATCAATTCTTGAAGCTTGTCCTTAAACACAAAGCAGTCTTGTAGTGTATACCCCAGAATGTGGTGATACTTGCAATACTTTAGGTCATTGACTTTATTAGCCTCTACCAGTCTTTTTAACTCAGGAAGTATGATATCCCGAAATTCAACTATTTGTTTGAAGAGACTCCAAATCATCAAGATGGAATGTATAGGCTTTCTCCTGTCGCTTTTTCATGTTTGGCCTTTTGGGAGGAGCTTCTTGCTCTGTTGTATGTCTAACTTTCAACTTAATGGGTGACTTTTAAGCGTCAACCATACCTGATTCCATCTTGTTAACCACCGTTTTTTCTCTCTTCTCATGTTTGTGATCTAGCAGCCTCCTCTATAAGGCAAAGGCGTTAGATATCAAACCATCAAATCCAGAATACTTCTGTGTTGTAAGATGGAGGGAAATATCAAAGGATATATTCTGCAAACACATTTCAGAATGTTTTAATTATAGGTGCATTCTCGCAAGCATAAGACATTTTTTCATCTGTTGATGAAGTGTACAACTGACTCATTGTCCCGTTGTCTTTCATTAGTCAATTCATACAGCTTCACAGGCCTGTATGTGTCATAGAACTATTGTATGAATGCTCGTTTCATTGAATCCCAGTATGGGATGGAATTGGACTTCAAATTTGAGTACCACATGAAAGCAGCCCCATCTAAAGGTTACACAAACAATTTTAATAACAGATCTCCTTATTAGACGATAGCACCGCACCGAGATTCAAAATGAGCGATATGTTGCTTTAGACATGTTGTCCCATTAAATGTATTAAAGTGAGGCTAAACAAACTTCGGTGAAAAGGGTGCTGCATCCACATGAGGAGGGTATGGCTTCCCAATAATATATGTACTCATAGTTTCTTACTCTTTGTATTCATTAAGCATTTCAGTCATCATTGCTTGCATATAGTTGGGGTGTATCATGGGTGCAACCTGATGTGCATATGGTCCCTATGACATGAAAAGAGGTTAAGTGTACGCATTATAACCATTATAATCATATGTCCATAGAGGTGTGGACCCGTGCAAAGGCGGCTCCTGTTGATGATAAGGAGCCTAGTGAGGTCCTTGTGGATTTGGGCCTTATGCGAGCCCTTGTGCGGATGGCCTTTGCGGGATAGGTATATTAGGAGCGACACTTATAGCTGGGGCAGCTCCAGGCAAAGTAGCAAAAGCATACTCTGGTGTATAATGAGTATACCCTCTTCGTGTTTGGTTAAGGACAGCCGACCTCGTTGATTCTGCTGCAGTAAGATTATGACTTGATGGGATTATATCCTACTTTTCAAGTGTGAGCTACTCAATCATGGCTTTTAGCTCTGCTATGGTGGCGTCTTGAGCGGCCAAATGACGATCTCGATTTTCTATATGAGCTCACCATTTTGTAGTTGTGGTATGTTCTCCTTCAGAGTCGGAACGGTATTCCCTGACATCTACATTTTTCACATTTGTTGTAGGGTCAGTAGGCAAATCTTGACTTTCCATTGACCCTGTTATTATCACCTCAGGTCCTTGTGAAGTAGAGGTCACGTTGATTGTCGCAACAGCCTTGTGCGTAGTGTATGGGCTATCCTCGTGGTAAAACATAACGGGAAAGGCTATTGAGGTCCTTCCAGCAGTTGGTAACCCTCTTGAGGGTGTTCATGGTGTCCTGACACTTGCCGCTAATTGACTTCTGGTCATCATGCTGGTAAAGTTGAAAGCTCGTGGTCGTGACCCAGAAGGATTAGGGGTACTAGCTAAGATATCTTTCTTTGCTCCAGTGAACATTACCGTTGCTTGAAAGGTGTGAGTAGGCTTGCATGTTTTGTCTTTACCAATATAAGGGGTAAGGCCTGAGCTATCTCCCATATAAGAAGGCGAGGAAGCGTTGCTCCTTTGCGAATGTGCCCATGGTGGTATTGCGTTGATTTGCATATCCCCTATTTCTGGTTGCATGTGAAAGAACTTATGTGCCTTGGCTTTTTGCTTTGGGGCAATATTTCCCTTCTGCTTACATTCAGAAGACAAAGTCCTTTTTTTTGGTGGTCTACTTTCCTCGTACCCTTTAGGGAGCTCGAATCGGGTTAAGAGTATTAAGTTTCTGAACTCTACCCTTGCTTTATTGTTTTGCCAGTTACGCCTCATAGGAGTGTGAGTAGTCACATTGCCTTGTGGTAAATCTTTCTGTAAAACATGAGTTCTAGGGGCCTTTATCTTAAGTCCCTTCTCCTTATTGTGCAAGTTTCCTTCATGGCCAGATGGTCCGAACACTCCAACCAGATTGATAACCTGATGTTTTATCTGTCTCTGAGCATTGTGGGAACTTTTGTGAGAGTAATATGGATTGTAGTCAAACTCTGATTCTCAGGTGGCGAATGGAAGTCTTGTCTCATCCACATAGATGTGCGCGAATGAGGATTTATCTGTTCATTCACCGAGGTCATGTTGTGCGAATGTCTTCGCTTCCAGGAATGCACATTAGGGCTCGAATGTGAAATTTCATCCTCATTCGTCACGTGTGTTTATACTAACTGTGTGCGAGTAATGCAGAGTCACTAGCTAGGGCTTCCCCTTGGCGAATGTAGTCAGTTTTAGACTTACGCATCTATGCCCTTCTTCTTTTCTTTGCTGCATGACGCTTGCGTCTATGGGCATTTACTTGCGAATGAAGATTTTCCATGTCATTTGTGGCCCCAAGATCTAGCAAATGTGAATGTGTATGTTCATTCGTGCACTTTAGTTGTGACGAGTGAACTTCTGGGCCCTTGCCCAAGACAATATTTTGTCTTTTTACAGAGGCTTTAATGGCTTTTGAGTGATGATTTAACTCAAATTTAGGTGCCCATTGTTTCCTTAATTTATTCAAAGTGATTTGAGGGGCATAACCCCTTGATTTGTTATTAAACTTGTCCTTTTTAGCTGAGGTAGGCAATGCTGCCACCGCCCGGGGGGAGACCAATGCCTCAACCCCTGGTGAAGGGAGACCGAAGTCTCAACCTTCTGCTGGGAGACCGAAGCCTCAACCATAGGTGGGTTTTAGGAGACCAAAGCTTCAACCATGTGGATGGATGGCGATGGGGAGACCAAAGCCTCAACCCACATTTTTCTTGTGGCTTGTGGCAACTGGCAGAGATTTACACAGTTACAAATCCATTGAGGTACCTATCAAAACATGGAATAGTCATTAATACAACAGAAGTTAAAGAGAGATGAAAGAAAAGTTTAGTCCCACCAGGAGTGCTAGAAATTTGTAACACCAAATTTCGAGCCTGTGATATGAGGCGAAATTCGTTGAACAAATTACCTAGCCATTTTTAGAGGCTAGTTTATTATTTTATGTGTGGGAAACTAAAACTCCAAGTCCAGGAGACTTATTAATTACAGCCGTTTAGGATAACCAACTTCTGATTAACTCCAAGTTACTCGGCTTATATTATGAAATAGTTGCAGAAATTTGGAAAAAAAAAAAGAGGAGAAGAAGGGATAATATCTTCATATATAAAATTGTATTTGCTTATACATTGGCAGATTTACTTATCCATAATCTGGATTATCATTGAGCTTCCTTTGGTGTCTTCCTCAAGGAGATGGCAGAGGTATAATGGACATGCCTTCTCTTTGGAAGAGAGGTAACTCGCAGACCTTTTAATAAATAGATGTAGCTTGCCTTTGTAATAAATCTTTCAAACTCTTTCTTGTTCGTCCTCTATCTTCTTCTATCTCTTAACCTTCTCGCCTCTGCGTGCATGTTGGTATTTATAAGCACTAGAAAACGAGTTTATAGAAGAGTCCTCGTTTAAGAAGAACTCTATCTCCTCCATATCGTTCCTGTTGAGATGGGATTCTCCAAATCTTATCTCAAAGATTTAGATGATTCTTTTATGCGAGTATTTACCTTCTTCCATCTTCTGTGCAGTTGAAGGACTCACAAGAGTTATGGCTATCCAAAATAACCACCCCAGGAAGAGATAAACCCATATTTCAGTTGCAGTGCGCGAGTGTGAATAGTTTATTCGGGCACACTTTTAGGGCAAGCGTGAATACTTGAAATCACTTTATTGCAGGCGAATGAGGATATGAATTTCCATTTTCCGAAAAGAGTGTGACGAGTGTCATATCATATTGACATTCGCGCGCACTTTTGGGTTTCTACACCATGTCCAATTATGCCATATGTCTGACTATTTTTAGTCAACGGCTCTTTGGTTTGGTTTATTTTGATCTCTCCTTGAAAAGGGGTATTCTCATACTTAAAGGATTGTGACCCAAGTCGCACCTCAATGGTTGGCTGGGTAAAAGTTCAGCATTATTAGATGATTCTTAATTGTATGATCAATGATTTATTTTCAGAGTTTCAATCAATTTTCTCTTACCGTCTGAAAATACAGTAAATATTCACAATTTTGAATCTTCTGATCACATGATTTGGCTGATTTTTGGCATGGGCAATCTATTGGATGGGACCCTTATCTAATGGTGGATCCTAATCTTTTCTAAATGAGACACATTGATGTGGAACGAGAAACAACCCATGCTCAAATTTGATGGGAGTTCAAAACAGTATTTAAAGACCTATTTTAAGAAAAAGAAGGCTAATCAACAAGACTAATATGGAATGATGATGGATCTTGGGATCTCATTTGAGATCAATCATGTTCTTATTTCTTTTTATTGTTTACATAGTTTTTTGTGCATCCACGGGTATTTTTGTAATTTTCATGTATTAGACAAGGGATCTAACCATTAGGTTTTGATCTTTGGGTCTTCTTTTAGTGTTTTTTAAAGTTTCATAGGTTTTGGTCAAGTTACTAAGGAGTTATAGTGGGTTTTTACACATTTTTTTTGTACATAGACAATATTGTAATTTTGTCCAATAGGGTTGGACACCCCACCAATTGAAAAATATAAATAGTTCTTATAACTCCAGTTTTGGGGTATCAATGAATGAATATTGAATATTGGCTGCTACCACTGTTTGGTTGAGAGATTCCCAAAACCCCAGAAGTGATTCTTAGGAATCCTAGAGTGATTCTAGGTTCTTTCCCGTCTTCTTTCTTCTCTGTTCCTTTCTACAAAGTTTTCCACTGTTCCATTGTGTTGTCAACTGCATGATGTCCACCAATTAATGATTGCAATGGATCAACTTGATGTTTGGACTGATTTACAAATTTCTTCAAGTAAATATTGATTATATTTTTAAATTTTACCAACTTTCATAACCATAAATTGCCTTCAACCCTGGAAGAAAAATCCAGCAGCCTTTCTTTTGTTTTTTTCACAACCTAAGCCCTACCCAACAACCATCTACTGAACCCTTAGATAATTCCTCATACTTGAAAGGAAATATCAGAATTTTCCTAGCTAATCCTAAACCTTTCCCTTCAACCTTAAACCCAAATTACCCAAACTTTGCAACCTGACCTAATTTCCCTAATCTTTCCTACATCATACATGTCCATAAAGGGTTTTCCAAACTGTTTTAAGAACCCTCTGTTACAAGACCCAAGATTTTCTATCTATGAATGCTTAAAATAAAATAAAATAAAGGTTAAATTTGATTCAACACCTCACACCTTATTGCCAAATAAGAACAATGTTTTAAATACACCTAAATTTAGGGCTTTCGATTGCCAACGTTGAAACAAAATTGACTGATTGATCTGCATGTACATATGTGAACACTTATGAAAAATTGGATAATGTATTATGACATTTCTACTGATAATTTGCAGTGTAATGTGATTACAATTGAAACATAACTTCTATGTACCAAGTAATCTTCATAGATCATGTGTGAAATGAATGCTAAATTCTATCGTATCATGTGAATCGAGCTACATCATTTAACAGTTTCTTGAAGGTTGATGAGATAAGATATCCTACTTCAAACAAGCTGCTAAGAAGTGGAGCTGCTGAAGGATGGATGCATCCAGGAATGTTTGAAAGAGGCAACTATGACACACACGCCTTCAGCTTAGAAAAGGTCATTCATCAAAATATGAATTTTTTGTGAACCTGTAGATGTACAAAGGTTATGGAATGAGTTTCACACCTATTTGACACAGATTTATCTAGCAGTAATCCATTTGATTGATATTTATTTTTATCATCAGAGAACGCAATGTACTTCTGATGCAACATAAGAGAAATGTTTCAGATTATGACCTCTCAAGAATGACAGAACTGACTCAAAGCTTTATAAAATGATGAAGATGTGCTATTGAGACCAATCCTCCTGAAAGATCTGGCATGTGTACAGTCGTACAGAGCATTTAATCATGGTACCTTTCGATGTGATTTCATATCCCTATGGAGCAAGGAGTAGCTAAAACAGCATGTAAAAGATAGCCTGATAATATGTAATGCGTCTCCCTGAAGTTACTATGTAAAAAAATAATTTATCATGTTCAGTCTTAGCACATTTGCTTTTGGAATTGTCGACTATACGAGAGACAAATAGTTTTGAGTTATTTTACTGAGGCTTAAATCAAAGCATGGGATATTTGAGATGGTTAAACAAATGCTAAGTATAAATTATGAGAGCCCCAAATGTATTTCTTCTCTCTTTTTCTTCGTCTTTAACTCTCTTTCAAACAATGTGAGCATGATTGTGTATGTGTATGTGTGGAGGGCTTTGGGAATTGGGATGGAACATGTGACATGATGACACTTCATCAGGAAAAGATAAAGGATGTGAAAATTTTGATTGGAGATTCCTTCAGAGATATTTCCTAACAGGTTGAAAGGTTTATTTCTTCAGGACTTATTCTGAATAAAATAAATATGATAGGTTAAAAGAAGAGAAAAAAGCATTAATAAACAAAGAGAAATCAAACAAGCACTCCATGTCACACTGGGAAAAGTAATAAATATATATATATAGAGAGAGAGAGAGAGATAAAGCTGCATGTACCATGACTTTGCGTTGATTGATACTAGCTCAATCACCAAGTGCATATATGCTATCACAACCCTCGACTCGCAGCCACTCATCTGTTGCTAAAGCAAACCCATTACTCTGTGTTTGTTAATACAAGATAAAACATCCAATAAGAAACTACCACCATGTATCATGAAAACCCAATTACCAGAAGGATAACTAGTTAACAAAACAACTATAGAATAACTGCAAAGAATTTGAGTAATATTTGAAGTAGAAGATCAAGACAGCTGCAAAGGATCTAAATCAATAAACCTGACCAATTTTTGCTTCATAAAATCCATTATGATAGGTCGTGTCCCAATACCAGTTGCCCAAACAACCATTCCATATGGTATAGAAGAAATCTCCCCATTTACTCTGTTCTTTAATATAGATGACCTTATCAGTTACTTCTACAACCATCGATCCTGTTTTCAAATCAATACCATGTCTTTGGAACTTTTCTTCAGCAAAAGCAATGATTCTCATCCTCCCATATCACCTCTATACCCAGCCGGCCACCCCTACTTGTGTTTCCCTTTGCATCTTTAATCATAAAACACACTCCCCTATATATATACACCAATCGGCTGCACTAGAATCTCAGAAATTTCTTTTGAAAATTTACGAAGAAATCCATATAAGCTTGCTGCCAGACTTTTCCAGCATTCAACTCATTGGGTTTCCACTTTAGAAGTACCCTTACTCCTAAGATATATCCTACAGCTACTATAGGAGATCCCTTCATGAAGCCTGATGAAATCTACCCATAAACCAAAGTATAGGGAGCTGTGCGCAGAATTGTGAAGCCCAAGTGTTTGATAAATTGTTCAAGTGAGCATCCCAGCTTGTACTACAACATTGCTTCTTGGCGGTATTTCTGGTGTAAACAGTATGTCACAAGGGTATCAGTTTCCTACAACCAACCATCATAGATTGTTGTCTTGCTTGTATACCGATTCCTAGGTGTTATTGGTTCCTATTTTATCATTTCTTAAAGTTTCATCTTAAAATTTTCAATGTTTCTGTAACTCCCATGATTTTTACAATGTTTCAATGGCAGCAGCTTGGGCTTTCCAGAGTGAAATCGCAGGTTCAAGTCCAGTGAGAAGCCACTTTGTATAAAAAAATTAAAAAAATTAAAAGAAAAAAGAAAAAAGCCAAAGGTTAGGTCTGTTTCCCATCCACCCCTTCCAGCACCCCATAATTTACGGGACCAACAATGGGTAATAACCTTTTCCATGGGGCTGAAGTTATAACCGATACCCAAGTTTAAAACCTTTATATAAATGAAGCAATTAGTTGACAATGACAATGGACCATAAACTCTAAAGTTTATAGAAATCTACAGCAACATAAAAGTGCTTAATCTATAAAATGGTAAAAAAGAAAAGGTACTGAAGGTGGTCAACAAAACGATCCAGAAGTTATCACTAATTATTTTCTACGAAACAAGCAATAAATGCGATTGTACATGTATCTATGTGCCTTTGTACTCTCTGTGTTGTAATCTCTGTTTTTCACGCCTCACACTTTAACATAAGGGTATAGTATTAATGTATATGTACCTTGAGTACTTGTTAAAAGAGAATTCAGAAAGCGTCTTGTTTTGTTGAATGAGCAATCAGCAAATCCGGCATTGTATCAAAGGTATATTGGGATGTTTTCCCAAGGATCAAGGACTTCACCTCCAAATGGTACACATAAAAGTTAAACCTAAAAATTCTAGAGGTTCAATGCCAAATCAAGATCCCCTCATGCCAAACAAACAGCAGTAGCACTAGACTCTTGAAACCTGAATTATTCAGTTAACATGCCTATATGAACTCTGTGACCTATTAGCAGATGATTTGAACTTTAATTCCACCCCTAATGTTAATGTCTGCTTGGTTTCAGTAAAATCAGTATCAGACATGATGTAGAACAGGAGCTAATGAAAGAATGCACCATTATGATAGAATGATTAGTTAAAAACAAAGGTATAAACTTTTATTGAAACATATTCTTCCTTACGTGTTCAAAATATGATCTCCTCCCTCAAGTAGTGTTATTTTCACTTGGTCTTTAACTATGGGATATAACTTGACTAATCTTCACAGACAAAGTCTTGAAGCCCTACAGCAAACTCCACACCTGTTGGACCACCACCAACAACTACAAAATGAAGACTTTTCTTCCTCTCTTCTTCACTTAGGTTAGGAAGGCTGGCCCTTTCAAAATGGTCAATCACGCTTTTACAGATCCTTTGAGCATCTTCTATTTCCGACACAAAGAAGTGCATTTTTCCTGAATAAATAATAGCAGTAATATTTTGTAGAAAGCAACTTAAATCCTGTTTTCAACATTCCACATACAAATAGAATTATTTGAAATTTGTTCAGGGCACCAACAACTTCATAGAAATAGGAAATGTTTGGACCTAGGTTCCACCCTGCACAATTCTGCAGGAAGTAATATAGATGTAAGCAGCCACTCAGCCTACTTGTGTGGAACCACACAACTTCCATGTTCTCAGAGTTTTTGTTGGACTGCACAAGATCACTGCTCTCCCTAGAAAACCCTAAGAACAATCAATAAGAAGATAGAAAGCATATAATAACATGGTACTCAAGGGAAGTTACCTTCAAGAAAAGGCAATTCTCCACAACACCAGGAGTGTTGAATGTGTTGACAGGGGCTCCCATGGCTAACACCAGGTAGTCATAATCCACAATAAATTCCTCTTTCCCATCTAAACCCATCTCTTGAATAGATCGACAATGAACTTTCCTGTTTGCTGCATCAATCTTGATGCATTCGGCTTCCCAAAATTGAATTTCTCCCTTTTTCTGTGAAAAGAATAGAAAAAACATGGAGAACATTTATTGGGGTCAGGGTGTCTGACACCTCTAATCCATGTTTTACACTAACACATGCTTCCATTTCTAGGTTACATAACTGCGACACTGCACAGCCTTATAGGAAGAATGGATATCTACATAGGAGGCATAATAAGGTTAGACACCAGTATCACAAGGCTTTGCATTGAGTAAACACACAAATTCCAATTTAACAACAATGAACTATAATAGGAATGGACATTCAACAACAATAACCTATGCTAGGAATGGCTTACACTAACTCCAATGTGATTTAGTGTATGTCAGTTAGTCTTAGAATTTTTTCCCTCCTGATCCTTATCTCTAATGTGATTCATGTAGCTGACCCAATAAGAATTAGACAATGACAAGACGACAATGAAGGTATGCTGATTATGGTGATGATGATATGAGGGGAAAATTTGCAAAAAGAAACCTTGGTAAAGATTACATAAACAATAATGAGTTGTTGAATAGATCTATAATGTAATATCATGCAAATCTGATGCATGTCTTTACCTTCTTGATAATGTTACGAATTGGCTCAGCAATGCTGTGTGCTTCCACCATGCCGCATGTTACACTTGGTAGCAAAGGAGTAAATGTAAAATTGTTACGAGGTGACACCATCTGAAAATCGCACAAGGAACTATCAAGAAACTTTAAGAAATTTGTACCAGCCCAACCTGTTCCAAGTAGCACCACCCTCTTCTTTTTACTCTCTGTTTGAGATGAATCAACACCATTTGCAGCAAGGTACAATTTCGAATTGGAATAAGACACAAGACCCCTACTACTGCAATAATCAATATACCGAGTGCAAGTTAGAGAAGAAGACTAATAAGAGAATGCAAGAGAAATAGGGCTTTTTAAATTTTGAGTTCGGAATGCATATGAAAAATGAATAAAGAAAGTAAGAGAGAAAATAACTTCTGGATCTGGAAGTAAAAAAATTGGAATGGGAAAAAAGGAAAAGAAAATGGGTCTTTCAAAGACCCAGGACAATTCCAATCCAGCATTCACAACTAAAAGGTTTTCTGTATTCATCCAAAATCATAGTACATATCAGATAATAGTGTTCAGTGGGCAAGTGTTTTCTCATAGAAAAAATATCTAAGATGAAATTTTAACCAGATAAGACACGTGAGGGGAAGATGTCAACTTGATGACAATTACTTGAGCACAGTTAATACAACTGCAAAACTACACTTTCTCATTAGTCATCAAGTGTTCGTAAAATCCCTTCTGACTACAAGGTTTCTTCCCCTAAGAAACTGCAACTTAGTTTAAGGATTCAATTGAAATAACTCTTAAGAGCTTCCCTTCTTTCATTCCATATATTCCGTATAATGTTGGTTGTGGTGCTGGAGTTAAATTTCGGCATGACTTTTAAAGGGTTTACGGTGGAAAACAAGCAGCGGAACGTACTACAGAGCCAAAGGGTGAAGACCCACAGCCACTGGCCCAAAAAATCTAAAAACACATTCCATGTATGAGCCTCACATGACCACATGACTCACTCATGAGTTGGTGTAACACTAGGAGTGTAAATCTTAGTAGTCGGCTGGGTTCTGTAGAGTTTCAATGGTTAATATGGTTTCTCCTAGACTTTGTCTTGGAATCTTAGTAGAAATTGGATTAAAGCTGACTTTTTGACTGTATGGGTCTTAAGTTTTTGTTTTAGTAATAATTTTAGTAGAAAGTTTATATGATTTACTTAGACAGCTGTTTTGTTTTTTTATTGAATTCCTAGCATGAGCAAGTTGAAAAGTCAAGCTTTACTTTGCCTTTTCTTATTCCAACAGAAACTATGAAAGTTATAGTTAGAGTCAATATCCTTTTCCTAAGTTATAGTTAAGAGTCAATATGAAAGTTATAAGTGCAGGACACATCTATATAAAGGGAATGCATCTATGTAGTTCCACAAATAAATAGATAGTTGAGTGGATAGATTTTCCTTAAGCTTTTATGTATTCTTGTGCAGGTTTTATACTACTCATGTTCATTGTTAGGGGTATTTTCATTGATTGCTTGGTTGGGAATTGGTCTGATGCTGGTTTTATAATTCAAGGACAAGGTGTAATATTATAATTATCTATCTAGCTGGAAATTCTTTATTTCTAAATCTAGTTCCTTAGACTCTTAAATTCAGGATTCTGATTTATATACCATATCCTAATTCCTATTTTAGTTTCATTTTTTAAACTTGAATTATGCAGATCCTTCATTCAAAGTTTTTAAAAGGACTAGAGATAGATGGTGATTTGGGACATCTAATTGTATAGATTGGGTGGGCATTCTTTTGTAGATATTAAAAAGGGGTGGGGCAAAATGATTGGACATGTTTTTTTTTTTTCTTGATTACCTTTTGGGTGTTGGGTTCTCTCTTTTTGCTGGGGATATCTTGTCCCCTTTCATTAATGAATATTTTCTCTTAGCAAAAAATAAATAAATAAAAATCTAAACTTGAATCTGAATTCTATATTTTAGTTACAGATTCCATTAATCACTATAATTCTATAGTTGATTATCTAGGTTTTCCCCTAGGAATTTGACTTAAGTTTCATATTTCTAAATCTTAGTCATTGCCATACTTACAACCAACCTTCTTTATTCAAATTCTTGATTAAAACTCCTTAGCCAATTTCTCTCAAATATGGAAACCTTTGTTTTCTATATCTTTTGCTTGCAAATTCAATTAAACTCTTCATTCATAAAGATACAATCCCTTTGTTTGCAATGCATCAAAGAAGGATCCTCCCAAGAGGTTTTTCTCATTTTTTTAACATCTCCCTACCCAAAAGACCTGTTTGTTTCTGATGTGATATCTTCCTCGAATTTAAGTAACTCCTGAAATCTAAGCTTCTATAAAGATCTTAGTGAGCAGAATGTAGGTGAGGTGGCTACCCTTATAGAAAATTTAGAAAGATATGTATATCTCTATTTCCAATGTTATCTCTAGAGTGTAAATTCATTGATGCAGGACAATAGAGATGATACCAAAGTTGATGTAGAATGATAGCCAAGAATATCAACAAACCCAAAGTGATATAACAAAAACAAGAAGAAAAAAAAAAAAAAAAAAAAAAGAAGATAAAGACCTAATTTGAAGTTTTTCCAAACCCAAAACAGGGGATATTAGTCTCCACCAAGCTTGAATAAATCCAAGGAATCCACCTTTGAGGAAAACCACTCATGGTTTTTAGACTTCACAAAGGAAGAACACACTAGCCAAGAGCTAGAAAGTAAGAAAATTTTTTATTCATCAGTTTCATCCCTAAAGTAGTGGGTTACAAACATATATATAGACTTTACAGGCTAATATTTCCAAATCCCACTTAATTAGACTTCCGAAAAAAAAAAAAAAAAAAAAAAAAAAAAAAGCTCTAAAATAACTAAATCCCAGATTTAAGTGACACTTGCTAGTATTTTGGTCATAACTCTTTCAAATCACATCAGATTCTCAAGATCTTGGTTTCGTTGGAAATGTAACTGAAAAACCTTTCAAATAACACCAAAATCAACCCAAACGGATGAGTTTTAACCCTCCAAAGTATGACATAAAGAGGAAAAACTAGGGCTGCAAATCGAGCCGGGCCTGGTCGGGCTTAGGTCATCCCAACCCTAGCCTAAAATTTATTAGGATTGCCCAAACTCGACCTGAACACGACTTGGGCCCAAGGACAACTGCCTAGACTCGGCCCAAGCTGAAAAACTCAGGCTTCAGGCCTAGTTTAGGCCCAAGTTGAGCCTTGTCCACATATACTTTGTTGACATTCCATTTTTTATTATCATTCCAAATATCCCATGCAATTAGCCCATTTTTTTTAGCAATCCAAACAGACTATGTTTGTTATCCCATTTTTTATTAGCATTCCAAACAGCCCATGCAATTAGCCAAGGTGGTCATCCATTTGTTGACAGAAAACTATTAAAATAAGAACGTTTGATGGCCGACCAAAGCATCCTCTCATTTCTACTTTTTAATTATTTTAATTTTTTTATGCTTCTTAAACATAGGCAATTTAAAACTTTAGGCAACGGATGTGGAGTGGAAAGATTTCAGCCGTTGGATTGATGAGTAATGAGGAAACTACGGAGATCTGAAGTGGTCCAAATTCCAAGATTTTGAATTATATAAGTTAAGTTCAGACTCAGGTCAGGCTCGAGTTTTTTTAACCTCTATCCAAACTCAGCCCGAAAATAAGTCAGGCCCTGTCATGTTTACCCAAACTCAGCCTGAGCCCAACTTCAGTCTGCCCAGCCCGACCAAACATTGGGCCAAACAAGTCGGGCTTCAGGCCGGCCCGACCAAATTTGCAGCCTTAGAAAAAACAGGATTACAACTTTGATTTGAAGATTCCTAACTACATAAAGACTCTAAAATAAATTCAAAAGAAATAAAAGATAATGTCTATCATTAAATCCTAATAAAATACTAATTAAATCAAATCTAAAATGCTCTATACATCCCCCACTTGGCTACAACAAAGATCACATGTGTGGGTCCCACCCACATGTCACGTGGGCCCCACTTCAGCTTGGATGTCTGCATCACTCATGTTCTCTAGATCTTTCTTCTTATCATTTTGCTTCTTTTTAATTTCAGTTCTAGAAGATGTGGATCCCATTATCCCTCCTATGATCAAAGCTTTGTTTGGACAGTGACACTATCAAAGGGTTTACACTTGAGATGTCTGCCACAGAAGAAAAAGAATACAAGATTTTCCTCCCTATTGCTACACTTGCTTATGAAGCCTGGCCAATCTTAAAATCATTTTTCCATTCTGTTGTGAAGTAGCAAGGAAATTCGGTATCATTTCATTATTGTTATTAATCTTATGTCTCAACTAAGTCCTCTTGTCAATACTCTAGATCTGATTTCTCAATGGAGTATGGGACCTTTTGGTAGACAAGGATGAGTACTATCTAATTGTACCTCATTCTATTATTGGGGTATTTGAAGGCACAAACTTCTAAGAAAAAGTCTTTTAGTATTATTGTGATAATTTATAGACTGAAGTGAAGGTTCCTCATTGAGCTATTTCTTCTCAAGGTTCGAGGGTAATAGCTCCAATGACATTTTGAGAAATAGGAATGCAGCTGCTCAGTATTAACTTCTAGTTCTTGGTGTACAGTTGCACACACCAAATGCGAATATGACAAAGTAGAACTTCAACAGTTGCTCTTTTGGGAATCTTGATCCTTCCGGGAATGGGGTATTCCATGAATTGATTGGTAGAGTCATTTGGCACCGGTTGGATGGTGCAACTCCAACAAAACCGTAGCCGAAGCCCTCCTCCAAGAGCTTAAGTTTGCCTAGGGTCTCAATCTAGTTAAAGTTTTTCAGTAATTAAAGTTATGATTGAAGGGGACTGAACTAATGCAATTTTTAGGTGATTGAGAAGAAGAGACCCCATTGAAGACTCTTTCATATGGTCAAGGGAATTAGACAACTGGCTCTCTCTTCAAACATCTCATTCTCAAGAATGGCAAGCTCTGATAAAGAAAAGACAGACTCCTTAGCAAAGGCATTTTGCTAAAGTAAGCCAAGATTCTGGCTACTTCAAAATTTTCAAATCCAATTATCTAGCTACGTTTTGGAATCAGGTTACAAAACCATATTCAAGAAAACGAAAGAAAAAAAAAATTGTAATCACATTGGACTATCTTACTGAAAAACCATCCAGAATTCTAAAATAAAAAGAAAGAGAGAGAGAGAGAGAGAAGATTACTCAAAATCTGGGGTTTGAGGATAGGACCAAAACACCCAATCCACAGCTGCATACATGGGGCGCATCCAGATGATTGAGACTCACCAAGTAGATCTCCTATGCAGAAAACCTACCCACTAAGGACAGTTGAAAATTTTGTCTGGGTGTTTGGGGTTTAACAGCCTAAGGATGTTGTAGGATTACCTTAGGTTAGCCTAAGGTAGGACTGACATTAGAAGCCAACACATCACACCCAAAAAAATGAAAAGCACCCCCAAGTCATTTCCTAATATTTTCTACTTCTATTTTTTATGCATTTTTTATGGTATGCTCCGTTCAGACCACTTTGGAACTATTACAAAGGCACCACAATCAACCAACAGATCTTCTCTTGAGCTGTCCATATCTTTGAACAATCCAAATGAATGAAATAGATTGGAAAATTACATTCATCTTTTCGAATCAATCTTTCAGCCCTTGAGAAAGATCTACTCAGTAGGGACATACCAGAGAGCAGGACGGACACTTCAGTATCAAAAAGTGATAAGCACCCCCCAAAAAGTGTAAATCACTTTTCAGTGCTGATGTGTCTGTCCCTTGGTCTTTGTGTATGCTTTGCACATGGATTTTGTGTGCACAAAAGCCGGGCTCTATTAATGGGATGGAAGAGATCTCATCTCCCATTCCCACCCTAGAGCAATGCAGATATTGTCACTCATAATAACCATTGGCTTACGTTGAAGAGTGAGCAAAACATTAATGCTTGTAATTTACTACCACTTATGGCCCTAGATAGTAGAATGGTGAAACAGGATTCATGTAACTGACCCAAAGTTAGAATAAGGCTCAAAAGAACCACAGGGCAATTTAAAATAGGAGAAACTAACCATTTTATTATGTTCATGCAATTCAACTTTACTAACTATCAAAATCCTGCAAATTTCTATATCAAATAAAAGTGATGCTGGGTTCTTGACCAGATGAAATGGAAATCAAAGAATTCATCCAATAAACTAAACCACAAGATTAGAGCAAACTCAAAAAAAAATACAAAAGAAATCAAGGAAAGACAGGTTAGTTAAAGATAAAATAGGGAAGATTATAGAAGACCTGTCTGAGAAGAGAACGAACGACCTTGAAAGGGAAGGATAGCCTTGAAAAACTCTAGAGGCTCTCTGGTAGAAAATGACACTCATTGTCACTAAATTCTCGTTCTGGAAGAATTGCAGAAATGAGTGTGTTTCTTTCGGGCTGGCTTTAGTTGTTACTTATTTATAATTTTTAATAGAAGAACGTTAGAGCACACGACCATTATATGAACCCAAATATTTAGGAATATGGAATATTCCCCTGAGATTAGGTACAACATCTTAGAGAGTGGCTAAAGTTGGAATGACATAAGGGCCGACACATCAGTGCCAAAAAGTGAAAAAATCCCACAAA
>JAOXJP010266092.1:0-20581 GCA_025762735.1 Platanus orientalis
ATTCACTTTTTGGAGGTTTTTGATTCTCCCTCCTGAGTGGTCACATCAGGAGTGTGGTGCACTTGATATGGCACCGTAGGGGTGTGGCATGAAAGTCGTATCACCACTAAACAATATTTTATAACTTTAAGTAGAAAAAGAAAAGGTGGTTTCATAGCTTTTCTATTTACTTATCTTTATGAGCCTTTGAGAGAAACATAAAGATTAGTTTGAATTCATGATTTATCTTACTTAATATAAAGCCTTTCCATTCAAGAAGAATAAGAAGAATTGAAATGGTTCAGATAAGTTCTTTTAAATTCATCTTTAGAACAGTTTTATGGTTCACCATAGAAGTTCGATCCTCAATTGAGCTAAGACCCTTAATAGTCACTCATTCGAAACCTCATAAAAAACATCGCTGAACCATCAAGACCATAGTGGATCAATGGCATGCCTAATAGGCCTGTGTCAACACTGACAATCCTTCTCCATTAGTTAGTAGTAGAAAAGTCTTACGGGCTATTCTAGTTCATAACAATGGTTTATACGTTTGGGTGGGAGATATTAAAGAGTGCTGACTGATCATTCAACTGTCCTTATCAATGGATGAAGGAACGAAAGAAAAAGGTTAGCAAAAGAAAAGAATAATAATAATAATTGAGGTGAAATAATTTAATAACCATTTATTTGTACATAAACCATTGGTCGTATCGTTTACTGTTGTTCCCCCAATGATGTGATAGATGGGATGGTTTACAAAATCTTCTAAAATTCCAACTGAACCGGTCAATGGGGGGGATGAAATCGTATCCGACACCCCCCGATGGACACTCGAAGGGGAATCAATTCACTTTTTGGAGGTTTTTGATTCCCCCTCCTGAGTGTCCCATCAGGGGGTGTCGCACTTGATATCATACCATCTATGGGGGCCTGAAATCCTCTGCGCCACTTCTCTTGTGAGGGACACCACCTCCAAAAAGTGAATTGATTCTCTTTTGTGTTGTTTTTGAGTGTCTCACAAGAGGGGTGGCATAGAGATATCAGCCCGATCAATGGGTGGGATTGTACATCTTGATCAAGCCAGTAGGCTACCTTATCAACCTGATGTCATAAGTTGACCTAAAATCTTGAATAGGAAAGATGAATAAAATATTCAATTTTATTGACAGGTAACCACTTCAGTATGACTAGGATGTGACACAATGTCTAACAAAGGGTAAATAAATAAATATACATGTACTAAAAAATGGCTTTGTATCACCTACGACACCCTCTTGTGTGACGCCCCTAAAAAATACCCTCCTTTGATCCATGTGTATTAAGTATTAACTAAAACACCTTTGCGGCACTATCCGATCCTGTTCATATTTCATCCGGTTAAAGAAAATAGGAATGCATCTAAATCGGATTCAATTATTTGGTTAAATATTTGTATTCATTTAAAGTATAATTAATATTTACATTATAATATTAGGGACTATATAGAATACAACATATGAATACTTAATCCTAACCCGTTTCTCGTCTCCCATTCCCAATTAGAATGAAGAAAGCTGAAACCTCCCCCCATGAACCAGCTGCCCTTCTTTTATTGATCCATTAATTTGTCTTTCATCTTCATAGTTTTAGGTTTTTATTGTTTTATAAATATCTGCAAATGTGCTTTCGAGGAATTTGGTGTTTCTTTTTTGACATTTACTTTTCAACTGAGCATTTGTTTTTTTGGACATTTTAAAACCTAACACTCCACTTATCAGGTTATAATTAATCACAGAAATGTGTAGAATATTTGTTTCAAAAATTAGAAAAATTAGAACATTAAAAACAGTATTGGTCTTACGCATGGGAAAGAGAAAAAGATTCTTGCCGTCTCAAGCCTGTAATACAAACGCATAAATACGGGCGACCAAGTAAAAACAGCACGACCCATTTTATTAACAAAAGCATTAAAAGATAAGTCAGTAGTTGCCATCAACTTAAAGTGCTTCCATGGGTGATTTGACAACCTTGAGCACTTCTTCTAGGTGATGGGCCGTGTCTGGTGGGTGAGCCTCCATCCTTGGTCTTTCCGGCACGACCCACCGGCCGTCGGTGCTCCTCACCATCCCCTTATTCTCATCCTGCCGCCAGAATGGTGGCACCCCATAGTCATCCCTCAAGAAGTCACAACTCTTGTTAACAAGAGCAATGTCTCTCTTAGTAACCAAACAGAAGCGCCTTCCCTTGCCATGATATCCATCCACCAAGTGTAGATGAGCCTCCAAATTATGTGCACACCCTAGATCGCTTGTGGGTTTGAGAAAAGGAGAGTGCTTATGATCCAGTGCAAGCTCCACACCCACATGGGCATAGCTCCAAGGGAACGAGATTACCTCTTCCATGTACTTCTGATACTGAAATTTCTCGTTTGTGATGATTCCAGGAACAGTAGGGACCTTATCGTGCACGTTGATCACTCTAAGTACCTTAACTCCAAGCTCATCACAGCGTTCCTTGAACTTGAGATTCCCAACTCTAGGCCCTGAGAAGGAGAATACAGTGATTGGAACTCTGCTCTTACTTGGGCTATTGCGTATAATGTTGAGCTTCATCTCTGCAATATCATAAGCACTTATTAGAGCTAGCGCTGCTCCTAGGCTATGGCCAGTGATTGTGATGCTCAACTCATCTTCTTTGTATCTTTCGATTAATCTCTTGATTTCAGCTAATATTTGTTCTCGAGCAGAGAAGGAACAGTACTTGCAGTTATGTTCTTTCTCTATATACAAATCCAAGAAGCCAGATTCGATCTTGATTGATGGATCGTCACCAAAGCAGGCTGGATGGAGGTAGTCTTTGAGATCTGTGAGCCATTCAAGGTACGTGACTGTGCCTCTCCATGCTACAATTATGTCACGTCTCCCTAGGCGCTTGATCTCTTCTTCATCTGTTGCTACGGCTACATAGCCCATCCAGTTTGCATGGGGGCTCCAAACGCTGCTCATTTTTGATTTTTGAAAGAAGTTTGGGAGGTTGATGTTTGAGGTTGCGTAGAGGTATCTGCTCATTTGGTAGCCTCGATCTGCCATTTCGAGCTTTTCGAAGAAGTGGGCGCCTTGGTACTTACATGTTCCACAGTATTTTGAATGGGGGTCGAAGTCGAAGGAATCGTAACAGGCTTGGGCGAATTCCCCGTATCGAATGATCTCTTCTCGGAGGGAAGGATTCATGGGGTCTAATAGGCCTTCCCAGTCATTACAGCCTTGGATTTCCTTCCAAACCTCTCGAAGGGGTTGCTCCTCCTCGTCTATGACTAGATCTTCCTCCGTGGTTGAAGTCAGGCTTGAAACTGATGAGCACTTCAGCACTGTTGTGGGCTTTGGTGACCTGGGTTTCATTGAAATGAGAAGATCTGTGGTTTTATTGAGGTTCCATATTGGCATGGAGACAGGAGTTGGTGCCATGCACTTTGGGTAATTGAAGAACGCCAGGAGAGAAGCCATGAGGGTACTTGGTGCCTTTTCTTGATAGAGAAGATTTATAAGGCATACAACAAACAAGTTCAGAGAGAGAGAGAGTGTTCTGGTACCTTTGTTTTGGGTGGAAGAGAGATTTAGGACCTGTAAGTGCTAAAGAAAATAAGAGTTGAGCTGTGTTATTTAGTTCAGTCGTGGACTGAAAAGAGGCGATTTATGTAGAGGCGAACACAAACCAACGGCCTGAAGGATATCAGCCCCCAACGAAGAAGGCAGGTGGGTGAGGGTTTAAAGAGGTGTTTTGTATTTGTACTAGGACAACAGCTACTTTTTTCTTTCTTTCTGTTTATTTATTTATTAATTAATTAATTTTGAATATTCGAGAAGAAGAAGAAATGATTTAAAAAACCTGTCCTTGTCAAATTGATTGGTTCTTCCAATAACATATCTCAGATATTTGTAAGCGGATGTGTTTCTTCTAAAACCATGGGACCATCTCCCTTGCGTAAAGTGGTATGGGTGTTTGCTACGGTTGAAATGCCGTGCTGCCTTTTATTTTTTATTTTGGTAAATATTGAATTTCTCATTAGAAAATAGAAAGCGTTATATGTTGTTGCTCAGCATAAAATAGAGGAAACATGGATACATCGAAACAATTAGCACGTACTGCAACTTCCTCCCGTTTGCTCTTTAACTGCGATTGTAACCATGTAATGTGTCACCTACAACTTTGAGACATGGGATATCGAAATTATAGATCTTAATAGGGATTGACAATCTTTTCTATCTATTTCTAAGTTTTTCTGCAAGTAGAAAAATACTCATGCTTCTGTTTAGGGCTGCTTTGTGTTCTACTTTTAAGTTAAAAAAAAAAAAAAAATCAATAATTGTTTAGGGCTCTCTTTATAGGAAGGCCTTCGGTTTTTCAACATCTTCTCGCTGAGATCAAATCCTCTCAATCTTTAGAAACTCGGATCAGTCCAATGACTTGGAAGTCTATTTGTCCGAGTTACTCGAAAACTCGTTTCTAGTTACCAACTAGTCAATACTAAAATAAATTAATTTTTTTTTAAATATATTAAAATATAATAAAATTTTAAAAATATAGAAAATGAAAATTTTTGATAAAAAAACTACATAAAAAAATGGATGACAAAAAGGAAGTTGTAAAGCTTGGAATAAAGCATACTAGAGGGAAGATAACATGAGACGGTAACTTTAATTTTTTAGCTTTTCACAATAGGCTAAAGGGCATTATGGTAAAAAATGAGTTAATCAGCCAATTTTTTTTATAAAACTCATCCGACTTACTCGGAAAAGTCAGACAAGTTGCTTGATGAACATCTTGCTAACATCATCCCAGTTTTGTAGGTAGTCAACCAGGAACCCTGCCAAGTCGAGTAACTCGACCGAGTTTCCTAATTAACTAGCTAGTTTTTAAACAGTGGTCCTCTCTTATGAGAGTTGGTCTGTCTTGTCTCAGATGCACACGTACCCAAAAAAGTGACAATATACCTTTGTAAAGGGATACATGTGGATAGTCCCACTAACATGAGAGGATCCCTATATCTTGGACAATCCCACTAAGAGGAGATCGAGGATCCCTTTAGATTTTCGATAACGGAAATAATATTCTATCCTGGAATTGGTGTCCAAGATAGGACACTAGGGGACTTCACATGGAATAAAATGGCAGGACTTTGTTCCAATTTCAATGTCCCACCCATTTTATTCCATATGGCATCCCCTAGTATCCTCGACAGAACATTTGTCGTCTTTCCATAAATAATGCATCTTCTCATTATGTCTTTTATTTTTTATTTATGATTTATGCTTGCTAAGATAACCTAGAGTATTATATAACCTTAAGCACAAACCTTAAGATGTGTTTCAATTTCTAGAATTAGATTAGCCTATTGAATTGAATTCTACATAATTAAAAACTATATGATACAATTATGCGGATTCATAAGCCTATGGTTTGGATGGTCAAATTAAATTGATGAATGAAAGTTCAGGATTCTTAATACCAAGATAAGCATCGACAATGAAACCACGTCAAGTGAAAAAGTGTGGATAGCACCACTGACCACTTTTCTAGTTCTTGGCAGCAATCACTGTTGAGTTAATGTCTTGAATTCAACCCAAGATGTAACCCGGATGATGATCCAGAAATAAACCTTAATATTACCCATATTTTTTTACCCAATTTGGGATACGGATTTAACCTATAGAGAATAAGGTTTTGGGGGTTTCTATTGAGGGTTTCCCAATTTTCGCGTTGTTGCATTGTTCATTGAATCTAGGACAGGACATCGGGAGACTGCACATGGAATAAAATGGTGGGACTTTGATCAAATATTAAAGTCCCGCCATGTTATTCCATATGACGTCCCCTGGTGTCCTAGACAAAACATTTGTCCTCTTTCCATAAATAATGCATCTTCTCATTAAGTCTTTTATTTTCTATTTATGATGTATGGTTGCTAAGATAACCTAGAGTATTACATTACCTCAAGCCATATAGGCACACACCTTAGGATACATTTCGATTTATGGATAGATTAGCCTATTGAATTGAATTTTTCATAATTAAAAACCATAGGATACAATTGTGTGGATTCACAAACCTATGGTTTGGATGCTCAAGTTAAGTTGATGAATGAAAGTTCAGGTTTCTTAATACTAAGATAAGCATCGGCAATGAAACTACTTAAGTGAAAAAGCATGGACAACACCATTGACCAACTTTCCGGTTTTGGGCAGCGATCATTGTTGGGTTAATGTCTTGAATTCAACCCAAGATGTAATGATCTGAAGAAAAATCCAATATAATCCATATTCTTGATCCGATTCGGGGTCGAGATTTGACCCATGGAGAATAGGGTTTTTGGGGTTAATTATGGGGAATTCTCAATTTTCGTTCCTCAGCACTATTCATTGTAATCTTTATTTTTTATCATAGTGAAATCTCTCTTGCCGTTTTCACCCATGGATGTAGGCTTCAAGCCAAACCCCGTAAATCGTCTTGTTCTTTGTGTGATTGTTGTTTGCATTATTTTCTCTCTTCTATTTTATTGCATATGATCCCAAATCTAGGTTTTTCACACAAAAATTGGAATCAGAGCCCTAGGTTGATCAATTGGGGTTTTTGACATGACGATAACTATAAAGTAGAGAAATTCGAAGAGCAGAACAATTTTAGTCTATAGCACGTGAAGATGCATGCACTATTGGTTCAATAGGGACTGTCTAAAAATTTAGTGGGTATTCTCACCAATTGTGAAGCATAGTTCTATACACGTGTTTCTTGCCATGGTTTCTATGTTTGACTTAGAGTTTGAGTAGCTTGATGTTAAAATAGTGTTTCTACATAGTGAGCTTGAGGAACAAATTTACATGTATCAGCCAGAAGAGTTCATCATCTCAGGTAAGGAAGAACATGTTTGCTTATTGAAAAAAGTCTTTGTATAGCCTAAAATAATCGTATAGATAGTGGTATAAGTGGTTTGATACTTTAATGCTTGCACATGACTTCTCTAGAAGTCAGTATGATAGTTGTGTTTACTTTAGATAGCTACCGAATGGTTCTTTTATGTATTTCTTTATTTATGTTGATGACATGCTTATTGCTACCAAGAACATGTCTAAGATCAATAGGTTAAAAACTCAATTTAATGGTAAGTTCGAGATGAAATATTTGGGATTAACAAAAAAAGTTTGGGCATGGAGATTCGTGGGGACAAAAACCAGGAATGTTGTACTTATCTTAGAAGAACTACTTTGAGAAAACACTTAAAACACTTTAGAATACATGAGGAGGAAGAGTACATGTTTCATGTTTCATGTGCCAATGTAGTTGGGAGCCTCATTTAATGACCCCAAATTTCATTGCCTTATTTGGGCATGAAATCGGGCCGCTATTAAACTAGGTCTATAACATTTACTATAATTTTTGCACTTTTTATTTTAAACTATAGGGTTACTGAAAAACTTAACCCTAATCTCGTCTTATGTAGTGGAATAAGAATAATCTATCATTAACATCATAAGACGAACCAAAATCTTAAAGGTGTAGCAAAAATAAATCAAAACATATAAATAAACTACCATGTCCCTAATCTCTCATCGTTATATCACAGATATAAAACTACAAGTCTTAAGTCAAATTTTAATCTTAATACAAACCATAATAGAGTATAATATAAGGTACGAGTCTAAATTGGACTGAAACAACTAAAAGAAAAGGCATCAGCTGCATACCCCCTCTTCAGCCTCAAGGTACTCCAAAAAGGTGCACATGTACTAAACTTCTCCTGTAATAAAAATGGTATGGATGGGTGAGATCTACAGCTTGTAAGTAGGTACATAAAACCTATTACAGAACCCGGACTGGTAAAGCACAAATCTTTTAGTATAAAAACACTGATTATATCTCCATATAAAACACATACCATTCTCTAGTGTGTATGCATGTGCTAGTGTACATATATCATCTACTAAACATCTCAAGATCTATACATTCATCATCATGGTTCATCATGTAAGAACAAGACATGGCAATACACGTGATTACATGGTATTCTTTTAATGTCTTCACATGGCAATATGCATGATCCTACTTACACATGACATTCTTCTAACATCTATATAAGGAAATATATATAATTTTACATACTCATATTCTTCTCATATCTATCATTTGACAATATATGTAGCAAAATGTGTTTATAATCACATGGTAAACCTTCTGTAGTCCATCTATAGTGAAGATATCTAGTGTACATCTCGATGAGTATTTCTATTCATTTCTCATGCATAGACTACACTTTCATAATATAATATGTATATACAAATCATTTTAAACTAAGCATGCATCATTTTTAAGCAATAAGCAAGCATAACAATACATTTGAATAATGAAACATATGAACTTCTACTTCTATATTCAACTAGTCTACAATTACCTTAGTATTTATCATTCACAATCTTACTTATTACTCATCATAGATTACTTATCATTCATCATATCTTCACATATCACTTATTAGTTTCTATTATCCTTGTCTTAATATTTATTTATCACTTTTCATTTGTCGTTTAACACTTATCATTTATTTCTTTTATCATTAAGTTATACCCTAATGGAAAAACTGTCATACATCTCCATTGCTCTTACATAGTTTACGAACTTATATGTCACATATCAAGTATTTTACAATAGTGTCTTATCATATAACATATCTAGATATAAATAAATCATGAAAGGTTTCCAACAAGCACATCACATAACCCACATAGAGGTCTCCAACATGAAATATCATATAATCGTATAAGGTCTCCTACACATTATATCACATAACCCATATAAGGGTCTCCAACATAGCGTATCATATAAACATTTTAAGGTCTCCGACAAAGTTAATCACATAAATCATATGAAGTCTCCAACCTAATATAATGCATATAAACCATAAAAGGGTCTCCAACACAATACATCACATAACCCATGTAAGGGTTTCCAACATAGCATATTATATATGCAATGTAAGGTCTTCAACAGAACAAAACACATAACCCACATAAAGGTCTCCAATATAGTATATCATAGATTTGTCTATTTCTCCCTAATGGTGGGACCTTTTTATTCACTTATACTTTGACACATTACATTATCCCTAATGATAAAGGCTTTCAGCATATTGAATTATAACCCTAATAGCAAGGGCCATCACTTACACTTACTTACACTTTTGTTTTACTTGCTCATATTTTCTTTCGCTTACTTATACTTTAGTTCACTTGCTTCCACTTTGGCATATTGTATTATTTCCCAATGGTAAGGGCGTTCACATTATTTATTCTTATTTATCTTATGAATTTTCCAATACTTTTGAAGCTTATATGCTTCCATTTCTTATCTTGACATTTTATTCCCTATTCCCTTATATAGTTTCTGAACTTTCCCTTTCTTCTTGATGTAGCTTATTTTCTTAAAACTTTTCTTATCTTCTTACATATTTTTCCTTATTCCCAATAGTGGGACCTTTACTATTACTTTATATTTTGACATATTGTATTATTTCCTAATGGCTAGAGCCATTGGCGTATTGTATTATTCCCCAATAGCAAGGATCATCGGCATATTGTATCATCCCAATAGCAATGACCATTGGCATATTGCATTATTCCCCAATAGCAAGGGCCATCGGCATATTGTATCATGCCAATAACAAGGACCATCAACATATTGCATTATTCCCCAATAGCAAGGGTCATCGGCATATTGTATTATTCTCTAATAACAAGGGTCATTTATACATTTGTTCTTTATGTTTTAGTCATCTTAACTTATCATCATTTTATAGTCATCACTTATCTCACTATATGGTGAGACCTTCTTTATTAGACACTTGTATCTACTTTTCCTACTTATCTTATTTTGTTCTTTACTTATTCTCAATAATGGGGCATTTACATCTTGACATTCTTACTTTCCTTCCTTTATGTTTCCTTGAGTCTCTCTTTACCCATTTCATTCCCCATTAGTTTACAACCAACTTACTTTATATCACTACATGAAGCATTTTTTAATCATGACACTAGAAAATATATCATTCAAATGTTACATTCATTAACTTAGTAATATAGAAGAGATCTATCCTTATAAGTACTCATTGTATCATCAAAAGACATCTAAGAAATATGTAAATAATAAAGAAAGCATTAAGAGGTATTTTATCAAACATGTAGAGTGCAAGAATTAATGGACTAGCATGGAAAGTTAATATGACATCACAAATTACTATAATCCAACATATATTTGATGAAATTTATCATGGGCAACATTAGGCTCATGCAAGGAATCCAAAGACATCTAAGAAACATGAGAGTAATAAAAAAAATCCGTAAGAGACATTTTATCAAACATGTAGAGTGCAAGAATTAATAAACTAACATAGGAGGTCAATAAAACATCACAAATTGCTATAAGCCCACGTCTATTATAGTATTTATGCTTTTCATGCATTAATGTCTGCCATTGAGACTATAGATTCATAGGTTCTTAGCTTTGATGCTTTTCATGCATTAATGTTTGTCATTGAGACTATAGATTCATAGGTTCTTAGCTTTCATGCTTTCAAAACTTATAGGAACTAACATTCAAGGAAATAAATATGCATATGGTGTAAAATCACTTTTCCTTATAAATTAGATTGGAGATTTTTAAGATCCTAGCATAATATGACAAAATCTCATCACAAATCACCAAAATAGTTGGGGTTTTTAAAGTCCTTACAAAGGGCTCCACAAATATATAAGAAAACATGTATAGAATCAAGATTTCACTATTACAAAACTTCTAAAAACCTAAAACAAATAAAAAATGGAGTAAGTTTTGTATAACTACTTACCCAAGCTTTTTTTCCTACTTTTTAAGAAGATCTTGGAGAAGAACTTCTTTGCCCTTTCCTCTATTCTCCAATTTACGGAAGAACTCTTATACTTAGCTCTTAAACCCTCTAAAACTCTCTAAATCTTTCCCTCTTAGTGTAAATGAGGTTATTAAGGTTTCTTTATCTTATTAATAGGTTTTGGGTTGAGTTAGGGGGTCCCACACTCTCTAAGATAAAGAAAAATAACTTTTTCCTAAAAAAAATCGTAATATGGGCATTTGGATCAATCCAACACTATTCATGCACTTTTCTGAGACTAGAGAGGTCCTAGATCGATCCTGAATCAATTCTGGATCAATCCAAATTAGTTTGGATTGATCCAACAGGTTTACAACTTTTACCCCTTACACTAAAATGTTTGTAAATTTCTCTATAAAACTCGGAATTGATCTCCATTTGTTGGGTTGGAAACTAGACTTAAAGAAATTCATAACAAGGTATGAATCATATAGGATTAGTGTCAGTGGGTCCAGGAATTTACCCCAAATACATAGGCCTATTAGCGCAAACACCTCGTAGTAAAATGAGCATAACTTCTAGGAAACTCGTAATTGCACACCGTTTGTTTTTCTAGAAAGTAAATCCTAGATCTTTTAATAAAGGTATGGCATAACTCCCAATTATCTTAGTATTTTTGCCAATGGGTCCACGAAGGTACCTCGAATGTAAAGTTGAGATAACTTTCAAACTTAATAGGTTTAAGGCCCAACTTGGGTTTTACACTTCTAACTTGGTCTAGTGGTTCCTAAACCATTTTTGGTATGTCCAAAAATGTGAAATAACAATTTTATACTTATGGAAGTAAAATTATATTTTTACCCTTTAAGTGGAATGCGGAGTGTTACATGCACGTAATGATGACGGGAGCCACAATGATTGAGGTACAACTTGTTGAGATGACTATGGCTATTGCCAAACTAACGAAGATAGTTGAAGAGAAAGATCTTCAAATTGCTAACTTAATGAACAAGTTGGATCAAATCATGATCTTTCTCATCCTCTAGGATTTACTCCATAAGTGAAGATCCACAACAAGGAGAGGTAAGAGTAGACTATCTCACAACACTTGACCTAGGACACATACTAAGCTTCTATCAGATCACTCTTTGTACAACAACTATAGAATATGATTGTGGATACAATTTGTGCTTAATACAGAGGCCCAACCCAATCATCTATGGTGTATGCCAAACCATACACCCAGCGTATTGAAGTTATGTGCATGCTGGTTCCAACAATTTGATGGCAAGGGTAGCCCCACACAACATGTGGCTCATTTTATCGAAACATGCAATGATGTCAAGACTTTTGGAGATCAAATGATGAAGCAATTTGTTCGCTCTCTTCGTGGCAATGCTTTTGACTAGTATACTGATCTTGAAGTTGGTTCCATCAATAGTTGGGATCAATTGGAATGAGAATTCCTTAATCTCTTCTACAACACTCGTCAAACAATGAGTATGACATAAATTGCTACTACATGATAGAGGAAAGATGAACTAGTCACAGATTACATCGACCACTAGAGAAACTTTGTTCTAAATTGCAAGGACAGATTGTCTGAAGCTTTTACAATCAACATGTGCATCTAGGGAATGCATTGAGGTTTACACTATATCCTCAAAGTGATAAGGCCTTATATTTTTGAGGAGTTGGCTACCAGAGCCCATGATATAGAGCTCAGCATAGCTGCACATGGAGATCCCAGGTCAGGAAATGCCTGAAAAGAAAAAAAAATAAGAAATTTAAGAGAGAGGTAAAACCATCCAAAGGCAAGGAGGTTATGACGGTCACAACCAAACCTATCAAGATCTCTAGAAAGAATAATGAAGAAAGTAAGGCCAATACATCCCAAGATAAAGGGAAGACCAAAATATTTCTAAAGGAGCTCAAAGCAAAAGTGTACCCTTTTCCAGACTTTAATGTCTCAGGGATGTTAGATGAGCTACTCTAATTGAAGTTGATCGAGCTCTCACCTTCAAAGCAACCTGAAGAGATGAGATATGAAAATGATTCAAAATATTATCTCTATCATCAAGTAGTAAGTCACCAAGTCGAGAAATGCTTCATCCTAAAAGAAAAGATCATGGACTTAGCATAACAATGAAAAATTGAATTTGACTCCATTAAGGATGTAGCGGCTATCAACATGACTACAGTCACTTTTGGTTCATTCAGTCTTATACCTGTATTAATCTCATACATGATATTGGTGTTGCCTTCTCAAAATATAAAGGTTTTCTCACCATCACATCAATTTACATTTTGGTCTTTGAACCCCATCACCATGAGCCATGTTGCAGAGACTTCATATAGCAAAGGGCAATTTGTATCTCATTCACGAAGACAAGAGCAACAAGCTCCCTGGGTTAGAGGCGTACATGCATATGTTGAACTGACGCCTTTTGATGAAGAAGGTTGGACTATGGTTACCCAACGTAAGCGAAAAACTAAACATTTTCCTACTCTACCTCATCTGAGGCTAAGGCAATACCGGAGAAAAAAAGCCTAAGTCTGGAACATAGAAGAAGAAGAAAGGGGCAAGGAAGAACCAAGTAAAAAATGTTCCACCTATTGACCCTGAAGACGTTCTAAGTAGTCTCCTCGCTTTCCAGTAACTCTTTTAGAGTTCATGCCAAAGGAATTTCTACAAAAAAAATGTGTAGAGGTTCATGTTGTCTCTTGTTATGCAGTCCATGAAGGCGAGGCATCTGAGGACAATGTTGAGGATGCATTTGATGCAGATTCTATTTCCTCAGACAATGAGGAACATATTTTAGGTAATAATCTTCTTAAGCACTTGAAAGGAAATTCGGATGCAGAAGAAAGTTCCCCCATAGGTAGTATGCCAGAGTCATATAATTCTTGTATGGCTACAATCACCTTAATAGATGATGATTTGCAACTTGGTTCCCGCTCACACAACAAACCCTTGTATGTTACATGGTGCATGCTCAAACACAAAATTCAATGCATCCTGCTTGATTATGGATCTATAGTGAACCTAATGCCAATTCATATAATGAGGCAAATAGGCATCTCCACAGATGAACTGGCTCACAGCAAGCTGATGATTCAAGGCTTCAACCAAGGTGGACAATGACTAATCAGTATGATCCAGCTTAAACTCATCATTGGAGACCTAGAGTTAACCATGATCTTTCATCTGATTAATTGCAAGACATCATACCATCTTCTCCTTTGCTGTCCATGGTTGTATGAGACCATGGTAGTGCCTTCTACCTTGCATCAATGCTTCAAATATTATTAAGATGGAATGCAAAAGTGGGTTGTGGCTAAAAGTCAACCATCCACCAAGTTCGAAGCATATTTTGTAGATGCGAAATTTTACCTAGAGGATGAAGTGATTCCAGAGGCATTACCCATATCCGTCCTCATTTCCAATAAAGATTATAAAGGGAAAAAGTCCAAGACTTTGCAAGTAAGTCATTCTTTACTGAAAAACATCAAAGGGATTGGGAAATTTGTAAGGCTGCACCAAATGTATCACTTTTCATAGGCACAAAGGAAATTCCAATATTGTGTTATGTGCCGAAGTCACAACGAGAAGAAGGGGATTCATTATTTGAGGCAACAACCAATAAAGAAAATTTTTCTCTTTCAAAGGCTGACCTTGAGACGTTGCACAAAGACTTGATCCTTTCAACCCATACCATTTCAAATACAGTGGTCTCTAAACCATCTCTTGAAGGGTTTGTGAAGGCATCTACGTTAATGCCCACTATGTCACAGATTGACAAAGTAAGTTCTTCTGCAATTGAGCGACGGCTGGATGGGTGGTATGATCCCATTGTCTGCAAGCTTTTTGAGAAGGTTAGATATAGAAAAGGAGAACTGTGACAATTGACTGAACTTTCTCTTGCACCAACTAGTGATGTAATGCATGGATTAACTGCAATACAATGCAAGTTGCTAATGGCAGGAGGGAAAGTGCTTCCATCTAGAGCTGGTGTTAGGTCCACCCCTCCCAAGCCTGTTTACATTTCAGGAAAAAAGAAAGCATTCACTCATCACATTACTGTTGAGGTCATAGACTAATAAAAGAAAGGAAGTTAGTGCCATCACATTCTTCTACTTTTGATCCGATTGGTAAAAAGACTTCACACACCTCAGTATTTGATCGTTTAGGGGGGCAAATAACTATATCTAATCAACAAACTCGGCTATGGAAAATGTCTGCATTCTCATGCCTTAGTCTGTAGTCTAATAATGCCAAACCAAAAGTGGCATCCAAAGAGAACACCAATAAGAGTTAGACCCTACTATGGCTAAAGGGTGTGATGAACCAAAAAGTTCAATCCATTCTCATATGAAATAAAGAATAAAGTTAAAAGTATCTTTAGATGAAACTTTGGTTGTTAGGCAACACACTGTAGTTTTCACTAATCAATCAAACTAGAATTCTAGTAGCGAGAATGAGCCTATGCAAGATGAGGATTCTGACAACCATCAGAAGGGATTTGAAGACATTGCCTCAGTTAACTATATCATAGCCTAAGTGGTTAAAGAACCTTCTTTAGATGATGAACTTGAAGAAGCTCCTCCAGTCTTCGAAGAAAGGGGGCAAACAACTGTTGATGAACTCAATGAGTTAAACCTTGGCACTGAAGAAGATCCCCGACCTACTTACAGAAATACTTCGTTAAGTCTAGAAGAAGAAACCACATACTTCAAATTGCTCCAAGAGTACAAAGATGTCTTCACTTAGAGTTACAAAAAAATGCTTAGACTTGATCCCAAAGTGCTAGTTCAAAATCTCATTATTTAACACGGTATATGTCTTATCAAATAGGAACAACACTGCTTCTGGCCTGAGTTTCTTACATAAATCGAGGTTGAAGTTAATAAGTTGATTAAAACAAGCTTTATTCGAGAAGTAAAGTACCCAACATGGATTTCCAACATAGTACCAATGAAAAAGAAGAATGGGAAAATATATGTGTGCATTGATTTCAGGGACTTAAATGATGCATGTCCTAAAGATGATTGTCCCATTCTTATCACTAAACTCATGGTTGAGGCCACCTCAGGATGAAGAGTCGACTGCGTTTTACACTCTAAAAGGGATATACTGCTACCGCATTATGCCTTTTAGCATGAAGAATGTTGGGGTTACTTACCAACACGTCGTGCAAAAAAATCTTTGATGATATGCTTTACAAAGTCATTGAATACTACATAGATGACTTGGTTGTAAAGTCTAGAAAGAGAAAAAACCATTTAAAAGATCTACGTGACATCTTTAATCGATTACGAAGATATCAACTTAAGATGAATCCATTGAAGTGCACATTTAAAGTTACTTCAGGAAAGTTCCTTGACTTCATAGTTAGACATAGTGACATTGAAATCGATCAATAAAAAACTGAAGCCATCCAAAATATGTCAAAGCCTAAAAATGTACTTACTTACATCCAAAGGTTCATTTCAAACTTGGCAGACCATTGCCAACCCTTTAATCAGTTGATGAAGAAAGATACACCCTTTGTGTGGGATGACACTTATAGAAATGCTCTAAAGAAAAAAAAAAGTATCTTCTTAAGCCATCAGTCTTAGCTGCACAAATTCCAAGAAAGCTGCTAATTCTCTACATCACAGCATTGGAATAGTTGTGGGGGGTACTTCTTGCACAAGTCAATGTTGAAGGGAAAGAAATTTTTTTTTCCTATTTGAGTTAGACTATAGTAAGAGTAGAGTTGAACTAATCACCCATAGAGAAGACATCTTGCTCTCATATTTGTTACAAAGAAGCTTTGACACTACATGTTGGCACATACTATTCAGCTCATCTTGTGTGATGATCCCCACAAGTACATCATGACGAGACCAGTACTTTCTAGAAGATTAGCTAAATGGGATCTTCTTTTATTAGAATTTTAGATCGCTTATATGCCTCAAAAGGTGAAGAAAAGACAAGTCTTAGCAGATTTCCTTGCAGATCACCTAATCCTGACAAAGTGAGAATTATCTAAAGACTTTTGTGATGAAGAAGTCTTTTACTTAGATATTCCACCTACATGGAAAATGTTCTTCGATGGTGCTAAATGCAGAGATGGAGTTGGGGCAGGAGTGGTGTTCATCACCCCACAAGGTGAAGTGTTACTTTTCTCCTTTGCGTTAACACAAATGTTCTGAAACAATATAGCTGAATACCAAGCACTCATCATCGGGTTGGAGATGACATTAGAGTTATAGCTTCACCAACTCAATGTATATGGAGATTCTCAATTTATCGTAAATCAACTCTTAACAAAGTATGATGTACGAAAGCCAAACTTGATTCAATACCACGATTATGCTTGTCAGCTTCTAGAACACTTTGAAGACATCACCATAAGACATGTACCAAGAAGTGAGAATAAACAAGTAGATGCCTTAGCAAATCTCGTAGCTACTTTAGCCTTGTCAGAAGAAGCAACCATAGTTTATTTTTGTCGATGGTGGGTACTACCCCCCTTAACAGACATTAAGGATGAGCATCAATATAGTAATGTTGTCTCTATGTTTGAAATTAAAATTAAAAATTAGAGGCAACCACTCATCGACTACTTGCAATATGGGAAGCCACCAAATGATCTAAAGCATAAGACCGAAATATGGCAGCGTGTGCCCCAGTTTTTATACTTTAATGGCCAACTTTATTGTCATTCTTTTAATGACATTTTTATGGGATGCCTTAGAAATGATGAAGTTCAAGGAGCTCTTGAGGATGCACATTCATGAGTGTATGGAGCACATCAATCTGGACCAAAACTCTCTGACCAGTTGAAGAGGATGGGATTTTACTGGCCAATAATGGTGAAAGATTCAATGGAATATACGAAGCGATGCCAAGCATGCCAATTACATAAAGATTACATTCGTCAACCTCCAAAATCACTACACCCTACAGTTGCCTCATGGCCATATGACGGGTAGGGGTTAGATGTAGTTAGTCCTCTCCTAAAGTTGTCAAAACAACACCTCTACATCTTAACTACAATAGACTATTTCTTAAAGTGGGCTGAAGTTGTTCCCCTTAAGGAGGTAATGAAAGAGTCCGTGGTACAATTCATCAAGAATCACATTGTCTTCCGCTATAGAATCTCACGGTACATCCTCACAGATAACAGAAAGTCATTCAAGAGCATCTTGATGGACCAATTTTGTGAAAAATTTGGGTTCAAGCATCGACTTTCTACCATGTATAATGCTCCCACCAATGGACTTGCTAAAGCGTTCAATAAGACTCTTTGCAAGCTACCCAAAAAAATCGTGTCAAATTTGAAGCAAGATTGGCATGAGCAAATTGGAGAAATGTTATGGGCATACCACACATCGTTTCAAACTCCTACTCACTCTACGCCATACACCTTGGTATATAGTGTATAATCTATTCTTCCATTGGAATGCCAAATTCCATCACTGTGGATCGCTATCCAAGAGGGGCTTATAGATTATGAAAATGCAAGTTTGTGCCTTATAAAACTTGATGTGCTAAATGAAAAGAGGTTGGAAACACAATGATTTGAATACTACTAAGCTCGCCTTTCTCGTGCATTCAACAAGAAAGTTTAACCTAGGTCTTTTCAAGTTAGAGACTTAGTGCTTGCAGTTCGGTGACCCATCATTTTGTCTCACCATTCGGGAAATAAGTTTGATCCAAAATGGGATGAACCACATGTGGTAAGAGAAGTCTACTCCAATTGTACATACCTCCTCATCACACCAGAAGGACTGTGTCTCGGACCCCTAAACGGAAAGTTTCTCAAAAGATGCTGGCCTTGAAAACCTTGTATAGCTCTTAGCCCTCACAAGCATAAACTGCGTATGGCAAATAAGACACAACATCTTGGGTTTCCCCACCATACTCTTGGCCCACATGAGCATAAACTGTGTACGATAAATAGGGCCCAACATTTTGGGTTTTCCCACCATACTCCTAGCCCGCAAAAGTATAAACTATGTACGACCCAAATAAAAAAATATTGTAATACTCCTAATCGTAAGAGTATAAACTATGTATGGCCCAAACAAAAAAACCTTGTATTGCTCCTAGCTCACATGAGAAAAAGTTGCGTATGGCATAACAAAGCCTAACATCTTAGGTTTTTCACCATACTCCTGGCCCATAAGAGTATAAACTGTGAATGGCTCAAACAAGAGAAATCTTGTAACACTCCTACCCTGTAAGAGTATAAACTATAAACGACCCAAACAAAAAAAGAAATCATGAACTGCTCTTGGCCTGCATGAGCATAAACTACGTACGAAAAAAATAAAACCCAACATCCCAGGTTTTCCCACCATGCTTCTGGCCCGCAAGAGTGTAAATTATGTACGAAAAAATCCAACATCTGATAATGTAATCAATGCAAGAGGTAGAGCATGTGTTAAACTACATTATGGTTTGGTTTGGCTTTTCAGTTTGTAAGAAAGTCATGACATTGCTTTAAGTTCAACCACACCTATAGAAAAATTTATACCTATGCAAAATTATAGATTACCAGATAAGTTAGTGTTTGACAAATTTGAGGATAGCATGAGAGAACCCACCCCTTATTGTCCATCTGACTTCATAAATCTTTGTTTTTAGCAATAAGAAATGAGAGAGGAAGCCTAAGTCATAACTCATCTCAATCTTGTATTAGTTGCAATAAATTTTCTAGAGAAATATTGTATTCTGAAGTTGGAAAGAACACATGTAGAAAAAATTCAATAAAAAGAGCAATCTACTTTTATGATTTAACTTAATTTCACCTCATGAGTTTTTCCTGAATGATGAAATTCTGAAGGTTGAAGGATGAATGATGAAGGATGCAACATGCTCTAAGGCCTGACACCAATACCACATTTCCATGATCACTATACTTTAGCCTATGGAACATGTTGACTGCTAATGTAAGTGATAATGGATACTCCCATCTTGTTGGAAGATAGAGGACACCACATCTATCTCTAGGATCACTCGCTCAGCCTGTAGAACATGTCCACTACTTACGTAAGACGACGATGGGAAGCACCATCTTACTGGAAGACGAACAATAGTATTGATAAATTTTCTCTCCGAATGATGAATGATGATTAACATGCTTTAAAATCTGGCACCAATACCTCGTTTTCAAGATCACCATACTTCAGCTTGTGGAACATTGCAAGTATGCTATATCAATAAAGTATTGTTATAAATACCAGAGTATGAGTACCCTACTTTTATGATTCCATCATCTCCTTTTCTCATTTCTTCTTTTCTTTTCTTATCTTCTCTTCTCTAATTAATCTTCTATAGGTGTTAACTTGGTATCAGAGCATCATCAACAAACAAAAAAAATCTGACACCTCTTCGCTGCTGACATTAGCAGGTCAAGGCTGACGTCAGCAACCGTACGGCCTGGCAGAGCAGTGACTAATTTCGCTTGATCCTGGTAGGTCTTATTTTTAGAGGAATTATGAGAGTGATGTGAGAAATCACAAGTATATGAATCACTCAAGTAATAAAGTGTAAAAGTTAAGTGTCAAACCCACGAGGATTGCTTAATTTACTAACTACCAAAATTGTATTAATCTCAATTATATTTGACAAAGCCGAAATTTAAAGAGTTGTTGAAAGTAAATTAAAATGAAACAAACAAGAAGAAAGATGTAGGAGAAATGCAATTGATTAAGGTACTAGGGCATCCGATTTCA
>JAOXJP010266102.1:0-20579 GCA_025762735.1 Platanus orientalis
TCCTTATCCTAAGCTAAGTGGAGGGCTAAGATTTAATCCTAGTGAAGGGTGGGGATTGAATTAGGTTAAGGGGCATGGATTGGTGACTTGGCTAGATGGAGGGTTAGATTTAGGTTGTGCTAGTTGGATGAAGGGTGGATGAAGGGGTGTGATATTGAGCATGGATGGGTGAAGTGCATGGGAGACATGGGAGATGTCATTAGGCAAAAACCCATTGGTTTCAAGTTTCAAGGAGGTGGCTTAGGATGCCAAATGAGGGGCTATGAAGGGTTCTATAGGGACTTAAAATTTGAAGGCCTCGTAATTCTAAAGAAATGGACAGCAACTGATCTTGATTTAGACGTTTGGAGAATATTTTGGCTCTATAAGAGCAAAAAGCGAGAAAACAACTTTTTGACCTCTTGGGAAAGATTTGAGATTTCTCAGAGGTTCAAGACTTTGAAACTCTCTTCTCAGACCTGGAGATTTGAAGCAAAGGTCAAGACTGAGGTATGGCGACTAACCTTTTTGGATTTAGAGGTAGGATGAATCTTTGAGAGCTTTTACAAGGGTCATATCTTGGTAAGGGTTATCATGGATTAAGAAATTGGCTATTATTGTTCTCAAGCAGTGTTTGGTTTGTGATGAGTTCCTTAGAGCAAGGGGACTCAAGGATGCATAGGATCTAAAATTACACCATTTGGACAATGAGAGAGGCTCTAGATATCCTTTGAGGGTCTAGGGGTAGATTCTTTGAGTGAAAAGGGTAAAATGGTAATTTTTCACCCTTGAGTTGAAAAATGTGAAAATGTGAATTCTTTGCCTGTGATGCTTCATTACAAGAAGGTTTATATAGGTGGAGAAATTCAATGATCTGGATGATAGATAGTGGGTTCTAGGCCTTTGAAGGTAAAAGGGTAAAATAGTAATTTTTTTCATCTGTGATGCTTTACAGGAGAAAGGCTTATAGGAGGTGAAAAATTTACTGATGACATGAATGGTGTTCTAAAATGTGAAAAGTCTTGTTAGTGCTTTTGAGAGAGATTAGGGTTTGTCTAGAGATGGTGCATTTTGGGTTGTAATAGGGTGCTTTGACTGATTTATTTGCGACTGAAACATTTGGGAAGACCTCTTTGGGAATGCCTAACCTCCTAAAGTCTAAGTTTGCTCTTCCTAAGCCAAGGGTGTTTAGAGTCTTGATGCCAAAATGTTGTTATGTTGCCTTTATGCTATCACATGACCCGAGTCAAAATTTGGGTGCTAACAGATGCCCCTCTTTGGTATGAGTGGCTTCCCGCATATAACAAAGAAGGAAGTGCCCTAATTTTGACTTGGGAAAGACCATGTTGTTTCCTTGTATGTAACTCATAGATATTGGGTGGGTAGTTTTTGAAACATAGAACTGTTTTGGCTGAAAAATGGTATTAGGCTGAATTGGTCCTTGATTTTTTATCAAGGTTTTGAAATGAGTTTGCTTTTGAAATGCCTTCTCAAGTTGAAAGTACCCTTTTAGTGTTTTGTAAATTCCTTCATTTTGATTTTCAAAATTGGGTCTTCACCAATGGAGGGACTTTCTTTATTTTGAAAGCATGCACTATGCATGAGTTATACGCAAGCAATTTATATTTTCTCTAGTTCTTCGGATGTTACTGTTAGCATATACGCTGCATCTAGAGAGATGTAAGTCATCGACATCAAGCACAACTACTTGAAAACAATGCAAAAAATATTGTGAAAAACTTATCATGAAAAAAGCTATAAACATACGAACCATTTAGATGACTTTTGTACTTGTATTTGCTTTTAGCTAGTTTAGTGATTTAATTTATGCGAGTTTCTTGAGGTTTCTTACGGGATTTGCATGTTTGATATGTTTTTCATTTGCTGTATTGAGTGATCATTCATTCATTTGTGCATTTGATTACTCGAACGTCTTTTTATGACTGTCCTTGAGAGTTTTAATGGGACTCAACGAGGAGTGTTAGTGAAGCTCTCCCTAGAAAAGCTATGGAAAATATATGTATTCATGATTGAACACTGCTTGGTTTTACATCAATCATGATACATATGCGTTAAATATCACTTCCGAAGACACGTGTGGCTTTACATCAATCATGATACATAACAGGATCGATCTACATCATTGCCTTTGTCCCATTTAGGCGAATATTGTATTTTACGGGACTCACAGAGAGATTTTGGAAGCTTTCTCTAGAAAAGCTATAGGACCTTGGAGGGTCAGTGCTACGCATCCATAAAGCGATGGCTACATAGGATATGGATTGATCCATGACAATATTTTTATCCCACTTAAACATTGTCAGGGTGAGGGGACGTGCAAGGGAGAATTTATACGACTCTCTCTGAAAGCCGGGGTGGGATCTTGTAGGATCGGGTGTTGTGCCTTGCCCAAGTGATAGAAACTCAGTCTTTGTTAAAGTAGGTATAACACACAACATTTGAAGGTGAATGCAACACAATGCATATGTCCTAATAAGCAAGCATCACCGAGGTTGGTGCTAACAAGTCTGTCTCTTAAAACTTACAAAGAAATGTTGTTGTGCTCTTTCCCGAGAAGCTATGGAAGGGTTTTTCTCACAAGTAACCCATGCTAGGGAAGAACTACTCAAGCTTGATAGTTGTTTAGACTATGACTAGAAGAAACATTATGGCTAGAAGCTAGCATTTCATAGACTCAATAGATCAAAGTGTGACATTGCTTGTTGTCTGATGCTGAGCAGCTGTCACAAGGTGGCTGTTAGTAAATCATGCAGCAAATAAAGTACTAACTGAAGTGGCCGATGCAGGTAAGTCATTCAAAAGTATGGATTGGGTTATACCAAACTTTGAATTGGAAGGGTGGCTTAGTTTGGACATGTAGAGAAATGTTATGAGATCTTTCCCGAGAAGCAGTGGTGGGTTTTTCTCACGAGTAACCTATTTGCTGTGAGGAGGATTCTTCAAGCCTGATAGCAATCCAGCTATGACCTTAGGAATTACACAGACTTTATAGATTGAATTATGATGCGTATTTATGTCCTAATAAATAGACATCACAAGTGGGTCATACCCTACAATTGTCCCGACTTCGACAGAGTGTAGGTAGAGGACCAGCCGGGATTTGAGATGTTGCGCTCTCTCCAGAAGCTATGGCAATGTGATAATAAGGAACCCAAGCTATGTATTATGCATAACTCCATAACGGTATTAGCACTAAGATAATACATAGACTATGAATCGAAGTGTAGCATTTAGCTATGTCCGAATAACCAGGATGATACGCGGTAATTTGTTCATGGTTTAGGGACTGTCAATAGGGCTTATGGGAAACTTTTTTGGCTTATTTCGATAGCCATGGGATCTCGAGAGATCGGTGCTATGTATCTATTTCAACCATCCAATCTGCAAACATGGCTAGCATAATACGTAGGCTATGAAGTGATGATGCCTACCTACACCCTAGATAGGCGATTTATCTGTGAAGGCCTTTCTACAAAGTCGGGGACTGACACAACTACATGGGGTATATCAGGAGGTTTTTAGGCTTACTTCCAAAGCCATGGAGATTCTAAGGAATCGGTGCTATATATCTGTTTTAATCAATTTCCAAACATGATTGTCATGGTATATAGGCTATGGATCGAGGTCAACATTTGTCTATACCTAGGTAAATAGTCTGCTATGTCAATGGTTTCGGCCATTTCTGGTGAGATAACCTAGAGTCCCCCATTGAACTTGCAGTGGCCTGATCAAGGCATGTCAAAAAGTTTTAGGTTTATTCCAAAAGTCATGGAGACCACAAAGGATCAGTGCTACATACCTATTTCAACCAATTTCTAAAGGCAGTTGTCATGATATATAGACTATAGAATGATGTCGACACTTGCCTGTACCCAAAAGGAAATCTATCATGTCAACGGTTTCAGCCATTTTTGTTAAGGCAACCTAGAGTTCCTTACCGAACCTGCGGCGGCCTGAGCAGAGCATATCAGAAAGTTTTTGGGCTTAACTCCAAAAGACATGGAGATCTTATAGATATCAGTACTACGTATTCATGTTTTGTCATGTTATATAGGTGATGGAATGATGATCGACATTTGCTTATGCTCAGTAAGCAATCTGTGATTCCTAAATTTGGCATTTTCTATGAGGTGGAGTCTTCATTGAACCTTTACGCGGCCTGGTATCAAGGTAAAAAATGATCAATGCTTCATTTTCGATCAAACATTTCCATATGGATGGACTTAGCTAGGGTGGTGACTTATCATCAAATTGCTTTGCCGACATAGTGGGCTTTAGGGTTTCATGTGCTTGTTAGTTCCTGTTAGGAGATTTATAAGGCTTATTTCAAAATTATGAGGATCTTTGAGGATCGACGTTACTCTAAAGGGACCTTTACCCAATTTCATTGCTGAGGGGTTGAGGCCCAAATCATTGCTGAGGGGCTGAGGCCCAATTCATTGCTTAGGGGCCAAGGCCCAAATTTATTGCTTAGGGGTCGAGGCACAAATCATTGCTCAGGGGCTAAGGCCCAATTTATTATTGAGGGGATGAGGCCCAAATCATTGCTCAGGGGTCAAGACCAATTCATTGCTTAGGAGCCGAGGCCCAATCCATTGCTCAGGGGCCAAGGTCTAATTCATTGTTGAGGGGCCAAGGCTCAAATTCATTGCTTAGGGGCCAAGGTCCAATATTCATTACTTAGGGGCAGAGACCTAATTCATTGCTTAGGGGTTGAGACCCAATTCATTGCTCAGGGATCGAGGCCTAATTCATTTCTCATGGGTTGAGGCCCAATTCATTGCTCATGGGCCAAGGCCCAATTCATTGCTCAGGGGATGAGGCCCAATTCATTGCTCAAGGAACAAGGCCCAATCCATTACTCAAGGGCTAAGGCCCAATCCATTGCTCAGGGTTCGAGGCCTAATCCATTGCTCAGGGGTTCATTGCTTAGGGGCCGAGGCCCAATCCATTGCTCAGGGGCCAAGGACCAATTCATTACTCAAGGGCCGAGGCCCAATTCATTTGACGAGGGGTCTTGGCTCAAATTTCATTACTTGGGGCCTAGACTCAGATCTCACTACTTGCTATTTAATTAGAGGTGATACATCAACCTCAGTTGATAAAGGGTCTATTCTTTGTTTGAGAGATGTAGTATCATCTCTAGCTTTGCTTAATGGCACTTTACTAGAGATGATGCTTCATCTCAATCCACATTTTTGGGAGGTGATGGGTCATCTCCAATCATGATTGATTGGAAATAATGCATCGTCTCCACTTTTCTTAGGGAGATGATGTATCATCTCTAGCTTTGTGTGGCCGTGAATGGAGCTCTGCTAGAGATTATGCTCCATCTTGATTTTTTTTGTTGCTCCTTGATCCCAAAGTCATTAACAATTGTGTAGAAGGCTTCCTTAGTGATATGGACGATGTTTTCTAATGATTGACAGTGCTGATTGATTGATGACTGAGATTTAAAGCCTAGATTGGCTAGTCTTTGTATTTGCTTTTGAAAAAGGTTTTAAAAATTCATTTTGCAGAAATCTTCCATTGATTTGAAAAGTTGGGCCCCTCAGGATCTTTAAAAATTAGTGATTCCCTGTTGTATTACTCTTTGAGTGCATATGGTCATGTTTTCATATGCTAATGATGTCATGCCTAGTTTGGGCAAGGTGTGAAAGGTTTGCAAGCTTTAGATATTAAATGTGCCTCTCCGAGGAGAGTGAGATTACATGCCTATGTTTGAGGTCTTTATTCCTACTTTGTCAAAAGATGGTCTTTGATGATGTGTGCTCATGACTTGATTGACTTGACTTGACTTAGGGTGCCATTTCTGGTTTTTACCCTAAGTGCTAACTTAATTTTGCTCCCTTTTTTGCCCCTATTTACCAGGATTGGGTCATAATGCCGTTTCTGGTTTTCACTCTGAGCTTTGCAATATTTTTTGTCTTTGTCCATTTTTTGCCCCTATACTCAAACAGGTCTAGGCTTTTTGGAAGGTGACTGGACAAGGTACATGCTCTTGTTCCAAATTAGTTGAATGATTGACTTGTGTAATGCTGAATTTTGCTTAGAACTTCTCGAAGTGCTAAGAGGCTTAAATAGTTGCTTTGCTAAATGAAAGGATTATTGACGGATTCAAGGTTTACTTTTGAGTAGGCAAGATTGAAAGGATCTGGAAATATGGATATGAATGATTCTTGATCAGGGGCTGATTATGATTTGACAATTATGGTTCTCTACAGAATGCCCATTTCTTGGTATAAGATTTCCATGTTTTGAAGAAAATCATGGTTCTCTATAAATTTCCCATGTTTTGAAGAAAATCATGGTTCTCTATAAAATTCCCATGTATTGAAAAAAAAATGATGGTTCTCTACAAAATCCTTTTATGTTTTGGAGAAAATCATGGTTCTTTATAAGCTCCTTTTTTTAGCTTTGGATTTGTAGAAATGAACATGATTTTGGAGGTGCAAAAGTAATGGGTAAGAGAATGTTTCAGCAAAATGATCATTTAAGGTCTTTTCATTTCAAGCTTTCATAGTAAAAGTCAATTTTAAAGTAGTCAAGCAAAAAACCTTTTGGCTTGGTCCAAGTTTACAAATTTGGGGAAGTCTTCCCCGTCCATGTTTCCCAATAGTAGTGTCCCACCGGACAGCTTCTGTTTGACAATGAAGGGTCCTTCATAATTCGGCCGAGGTTGCCCCCGTGGTGCTTATTCATGTGGAAGGACCTTCTTGAGAACTAAATCTCCTTCCTCGACATCTCTGGGTCTGACCCGCTTGTTGAATGCTATTGCCACGCACCTCTGATAGGCTTGTCCATTGCTCATTGCTTGTAGTCTCTCCTCATCAATAAGGTTCAATTGATCATGTCGAACCTATGCCCATGCTGACTCTGAAATCTTTGCCCCAACTAGGACTCGGAGACTTAGAATTTTAACTTTAATTGGCAGGACTGCCTCTATACCATAAACTAATGAATAGGGGGTTGCCCTTGTTGAAGTACGGATTGAAGTTTTGTAGGCCATAAGTGCATATGACAACATTCCATGCCAGTTAGAGTGATTAGCAGTCATTTTTGTAAAATCTTCTTGAGGTTCTTGTTGGCTGTTTCTACTGCTCCGTTCATCTATGGTCTATATGGAGAAGATCGATTATGGTGAATCTTGAACTTCTTGCAAAGTAGTTCAAGATCCTTTCCCATAAAATTGGTCAAATTGTTAGTGATGATTTTGCTGGGAACACCATATCGGCAAATGATGTCTCTCCGTATGAATCTGGTTGTGTTCTTCATTATGACCACTGCTAGAGATATGGCTTCAACCCACTTGGTGAAATACTCAATAGCCACAATGATGTACATATGTCCATTGGCGGCCTTCTGAGGCTTGGGTCCTACTACATCAATTCCCCACATGGAGAATGGCCAAGGAGTAGTCAGGTTATGCAATTTCGAAGCTGGTGCTTTGATGATGTTGGCATGAGACTGGAAATTGTGGCACTTCTTTACATGTTAACAGCAATCTGATTTCATAGTTGACCAGTAGTAGCCCAATCAAAGAATCTTTTTGACAAACATGAGCCCATATATGTGCAGGCCGCACTCTCCTCCATGGATATCCTCAATGATTGTGGAGGCCTCAACTTCATCTACACATCTCAGGAGGATGTGATGAGAGGAATTTTTGTACAAGGTCCCACCATGTAAAACAAATGAGCTACTAATCTCCGCAGAGCAGGTTGATCATTCTTGGAGGCCATGGATGGAAGAGTTTGATCTTCCAGATAATTCTTTATATCGAGGAACCACGGCTTCCTATTCAAATCAATAATTGTAATCTGGAGGCAATATGTTAGCTTATTTCTATGTTCAATCTCAATTGGTGTCATGGTTGTCCCTTAAGGGATGTCAACCATTGAAGCTAATGTGGCTAAAGCATCTACAAAGTTATTCCTTCTTCTGCCAATGTAGTTGAAAGTCAAATATTCAAAGCTCTTAGACATGATTTGTAGACATTCATGGTATTCTAAGAATATTTCCTCTCGAATGAACCAATCTCCAGTTGCTTGAAAGATAACAAGTGTTGAGTCTCCGTAGACTTCTAATCCATCAATGCGAAGATCAATGGCTACTTTCAAAGTGATGATGCAAGCTTCATATTCAGCCATGTTGTTGGTGCATAGGAAGTGTAGCCTTGCAGCAATTGGGATGAGGACACCTATAGGGGAAATGAGCATGGCTCCAATCCCGCAGCCTAGCTGATTGACGGCCCCGTCGAAACACATCTTCCATCTGACAATCTTGCTTGATTCAACTTCAACACAAAGTATGTGTTTATTTGAAAAGTCAAATTTTAAGGATGAAGGTTTATCTATTGGTCCATCTGCTAAGAAGTCGACTATGGCTTGCCCCTTGATAGCTTTCTGCGAGACATAGGTGATATCGAATTTTGATAACATCATGACCCATCAGGCAATTCTTATTGTGGTTGTAGGTTTCTCGAATAAGTACTTGATGGAATTTATTCGAGAAATCAGAAATACTTTGTATAAAAGGAAGTAGTGCCGAAGCCTTTTGGTGACATAGACTAGAGAGAGGCAGGTCTTCTCAAGTGGTGTGTGTCTAGTTTCATAGTCATGAAATGCTTGCTCAGATAATAGATGGCATGTTCCTTCTTTCCTGTCTTATCATGCTGTCCTAACACACATCCCATAGAGTTGTCATGTACAGTCAGATATAGGATCAATGGGCGGTTTGGCTTTGGAGAAACTAACACAGGCGGGTTTAGCAGATAGTTCTTGATTTTGTTAAAAGCAGCTCGACAGTCATTATTCCATTGGGTTGGAATGTTCTTCCTCAATAATTTGAACAGGGGCTCATAAATGGGAGTGAACTGAACAATGAAATGACTAATATATTGGATATAGCCTAAGAAACTGCATACATCCTTCTCTGTACGAGGTGTAGGTATTCTAAAGATTGCTTTGGCCTTAGAGGGATCAATCTCTATGCCTCTTTCACTAATGATGAAGCCTAACAATTTTCCATGGGAGGCTCCAAAGATGCACTTGTTCGGGTTCCGCTTCTATCTGTATTTCCTTAGTCAGGCAAACAGTTTTCGTAGATGGTTCAAGTGATCTTCTCTGCAACGGGATTTGACAATCATGTTGTCAACATGGACCTCCATTTCTTTATTGATCATGTCATAGAAGAGGGTGGTCATGGCCCGTTGATATGTTGACCCTGCATTCTTGAGACCGAAGGGCATTACTTTGTAGCAGAATGTGTCCTAAGGGGTCATGAAAGCAGTCTTCTCACGGTCTTCTACCGACATCTTAATCTGGTTATAGCCTGAGAACCCGTCCATGAAGGACATCATCTCGTGTCTGGCCATACTATCATGAGCACAACAATGTGGGGTAGGGTAAAGTCATCTTTAGGACTAGCTTTATTTAAGTCTCTGTAATCTATACACATTCGGACCTTATCGTCCTTTTTGGGTACAAGAACGATGTTGGCTAACCATTAGGAATATTAGACAGACAAAAGGAAGCATGAGTCTAGTTGTTTCTAGATTTATTCTTTGAGGGCTAGGGATCATTATAGTCATAGATGCCTAGGATTTTGCTTGATGGGATGAATATTTGGGTTAGTGGTAAGCTTATGGGTGACAAGGTTTGTGTCTAGACCAGGCATGTCTACATAGGTCCATGAAAAGATGTCTATGTATTCTAAAAGTAGACTTAACAGGGCATGCCCTAGATCTGAAGTGCTAGGGGTCCCAATTTTTACCACTTTAGGCACGGTTTCTAATCCAAGATTTATTTCTTGGAGGTCATCTACCCATGGAAGATTTTGGTTCTCTTGGTGCTTAAAGCCTTGATCACCACTTTTGGCATTAATCATCATCCCATTCTTCTTATTCCTACTTTTCAAAGAAAATCTTTTAGTATGAATTTACATAAAAAGGGTATTTAATACCCGAGGAGTAATTGGACTTGGAATCAACTCTAAGTTTCCTATATACCTGATGTTTGTGCTGATCATAAGCTTAAGAAAGTTTGTTCAGCCAGGATTAAGTCATGCGTAGTTCTGGTCCAAGGGTGGACCAAATTTACATTTTTTTAAAAAGAAACTGAGCCTAAAGTTATTTCGCAGGTTGCCTACATACTTGACTTTTAGCATAAGTGCTTTCGAAAACATTGGTCTGTCAAGATCAAGCCGCACATAGTTCTTTGATTACAAGGGTAAAGAAAGCAAAAAAAAATATTTTTCAAAAGTGACTAGGCCTGAAGCTGTGTCTCAGGTTGCCTGCATACCCCTTACAGGTGCATTGGTTGAATGCTTTAACAAATCATGAGTTGGTAGGGATCAAGTCTATATAGTTCTTATTACAAAATGGTGTAAAGAAAAGACTAATTTTTGTTTGAAAATATCATCAAGAGGGGGATAAGGTTAGCTCTTCTTGGCCTTCTTTGTCAATCATTCAATCCATCACCTGGTCCTGGTCCTCTACTATTGTAGAGTTAGCTTGTTTGGTCTGCTCTGTGGCTTCCATGGGTACCCATGTTTCTGGCATGTTGACTTGGTCAGGGTCAAGTTCTTCTAAGTCTAGATCTCGACTTGTAATAGCTAATCACAATGCTTCTCTAACATCCCCAGGGAGTGAGAGTAGACTTAGAGTGGCTAGGTTGTCTTCCCTATTTTCTGAGGTGTTGGAGGTTGAATTTTCCTCAATCTCAAGGATGGACGGCTTAGAGTTTGACATATGGGTGTGAGGAACAACCTCGAGATGGTAGATAGAGTGTTGATTGGTAGTTGGAGGGGAAATAATGATGAGTTCTTATGGAACATGTTCTGAGCTAAGTTTGGATTGTTCTGTTTGAGCTGGTGGTTCAGTTGGTAAGGTGATACAAGTCTTGGATGGTTTAGAAGCTGATACAAAGTGTTTGTGTGGTCTTGCGGCTGGCTTTTTTCTTCTTGTTCTTCTTGAACTGATGCTTGATGAGAGGTTTGAAGCCTAGGCATACTTTATGTGGCACTTGGATGGCTTTGATTTGATAAGGTTCTTCCTTCCTTGGGAATGTTTACCTAGTCCTTTGTTTGGATTGAATTTCATCCTGACCATCATATTGAACTTTGGTGGAAGTATTTCAGCCTTCCTTTTTAGCTATGCTACTTCTTTCTCTTTATGTACAACCTCAAACTGATATGAGGTGAAAATGTTTAGAGCCTATAAGTTTCGAACTCTCAGTATCTTTTGCCCTGTAATTGTGATAACATTTGTATATGTTGGCACTATAATGACTTCGTCATTAATGATGAACTTCACTTTCTGGTGAAGAGTGGATGGGACAGCGCCTACCTGATAAATCCACGGTCTTCCCTACAGCATTGTAAAGGAGGATGGTATGCTCAACACTTGAAACTGAACTTGGAACATTCTTCATTCTATCACCAAGGGAATTAAAACTTCTCCTTGGCCATGGCTAACTGAATTATTGAAGGCCCTTCTATCACAGGGGTTGGGTTTCACAGTTTGAGGGAACTCTCAACATGTCTAGTGTATCCTTCATGTAGATGTTCAAGGCTGACCCATTGTCTACTAAAATGATAGTAATACACATGTTGGAGTGGTGTGCCATGATGTAGATGGCTCTGTTGTGTAATGTGTCACCTTCAGGGATCTCATCCTCTAAAAATGTGATGACTCGTGGCATTGATACTCTAGCCACCATGTTTTTTAACCTGTTCGATGTGATCAAGGTGTCCATAAAGGACTTTCTAAATATTTTCAAGAACCTTTCTCTATGCTGCTCTAACATCAATAAAAGGCCTAAGATAGAGACCTATGTTGCTATCTTGAATAACTGCTCGATTAAAAACAGGTGAGACTTCCAAATAGCTGCTTTAAAAATCTCATTCTCTCTCTTTTCCTCTGCCTCTCTAGTCTATTTCTATACCTCTATCTCAACTTATTCTTCTATCATCTTTTCTTTCCCTTTTCCCATGGGATGCAGATAATTGACCAGCTTAGAGACTCTACCTGATAGGGTGATAAAGACAGTGAGCTTTTCTAGCTCGTCTTTTGTCAGTTCTAAATCTGCCACTACCCCAACTAGATAGCCCAGGGGGACTTGGTTCAGGAGGAATTGTATTCAGGTGGGTGGAGGGATGTTGATAACTTAGTGAGGGGATGAAAAGTCGGTGAGTTGGGCATATTGTGATGGTAGTGGGATGATGTAGGGTGATGAGAATGGATCATGAGTTGTTGAACCTTCCCCATACATGTTGATGTTGGGGGAAAGAACTGTTACTAGGCTATCTGGGGCCATGTCCCACATATGTGTGAGCAAGTTCTCATATTCGGGAGGGGGAATAGGCTTAGGAAAGTGTCCATTCAAGGTGGATAGATATTTAATGTTGGGAAAGAAGATGATTTCCTTGGGTTCTGAGATCTTAGTGATGTAGCTGAAGGGATTAAATTAGGCATTGGTGAGGCCTATCATGTTGACTCCTTTTGGTGGTTGGTGGTCTAGGAGTGGATTTTGGATGATGTTTGAGTTTGTTGGAAGATTGGTGGTTGCAGGGTCAAATGATACCATGCTTTCATCGATTAGGTCTTGAGTGTCATGTTTCAGGCAGAAACACCTATCGATAGTGTGCCCTGGGGTTTGATGGTATTCACAATGTTCTGCTTGGTTGTAGCAATAGGGTAAAGGGTAAGGTGGAGGTCTCAGATCAATCAGCTGTAATAGATTCTTCTTGATGAGGTACTTCATGATGTATTTGTAGGAGTATGGCAATGGAGTGAAATTTCTCTTTTTCTTTTCTTCTCCGGGTGCACCCAGATATCTGGGTTGGTAGAACTGCTATGTTTGAGAAGGAATGATATTCATGGCTAGAGGGAAGTTCTAGGTTGGCTGTGGCGGAGGCAAAACATGACTGTTGTTCTGACTGGGCCTAGGAAGTTTGATGGCCTGAATAAAATTTGCTTTTGGTTGAGTGATGCCTATCTTTTTTAGCACGGTTTTTGGAAGAACTAGCAAGGGTGAGAGGTGCATCTTGTACCAAACCTATCTTGATAGCCGACTCCACCTTTACAGCTTTGTCAACAACCTCAGTGAAGTTACTTTGTGATGTGGTTATGAGCATAAACTGGTAGGTAGGACCCAACATCATCATGAAAGTAGATATCATGTCCTCCTCAGATATAGGGTACGTTAGGTTGGAGGTTTTCAATCTCCATCTATAGGCGAAGTCCCTGATACTTTCTTCAGTGACTAGCTTCATTCCTTCAATCCCTTCTCGAGTTGGTATCATCTCAAGGTTGAACTTATAATGATTGAGGAATGACCGTGTCAAGGCCCTCCATGTACTAATGTTGCTCTTTTCTTGGCTTGTTAGCCATTTCCCACTTTTTTTCTAAGTTCTGCTCAAACATTTGAACTAGGATCCACTCATCATGTCCCTATTGGAACATAGCATTGCAATACATGCGGAGATGCATCCTAGGGCAGGTGGTACCTTCATACTTCTCAACATTTGTCATTTGGAAGTTTGGTGGTAGCACACCTCTAGGGTAGATACAAAGATCCTCGAAGTCCATGGAGATGGGGAACTAGCCACCTTTCATCAGTTCTAACTCTACCGTGAGCTTGGCTATCTGTGCATTTGTCTCATCCTTCTCCTTTCCTTTTTTTCTTGATGTTGAAGTCCCATACTGCTCTTTGAGGTTGAAGACAGCCCAGTGTTCTGGCTACATGTATGTACTCGTGGCTCAGAGTGGGGCCGTGACATAAGTGGGGCCCTATGTGTATGACTGACCATGAGGTATAGTTTGCTCAGTAGTACTGGGAAGTGGTGGCTCAAATGCAGTACTCCGGCTATGAGGCCCTCCTTGCTTCATTAAATACTCAAACATCAGCTTCTCGAACTCAATAAGGGTAGGAATTTGAGGTTGCTCACTGGTGCTGGAGAAGATTGACCAAATTTGGGGGTGGATGTCCAACCATGCTGGGACATAAAGTCCCCCATTAATCCCTCCACTTTTTAATCTTGAACTCATCCAAGAGGGTATCTTCGAGACTGGTCCTACCAGGAGGTGGATTTCTTGTGGATGCCTCTGGGAGGGTAAGAGGTGTAATGCTTGTTGTCGGAGGAGGTGTTAATTTGTCGACCATGGCTTTACTAGGTTGTGCCTTCTTCTACTTCTACAATCGAGTCTTTGGGGGAGTAATTATGGCTTGCTTAATTGAGTTGGAAGAAAAGAAAAGTTTATTGTTGTTATCTTATAGGGTTCATTCATTACATTCATTCATAATTAATTGCTAGGTGCTTTACAAGGGCTATGTCATAGAGGTGAATTATTTCCTTCAACCACAAGACATTTTTTTGCAAACAAAACTTTGTACAATAAATATATATATATATGTCGAAAATGATTCCAAAAGGAGGGGGTACTTACCCCAATACATCAGAAAAGAAGACATAAAGTAAAATATAAAGATCAAGCACCACTGAATGTGGTGCAGGTGACACCGATTCATAGCCCAAGGAGAAGATCTATTTTCTTGGCTCATGAACCCATGACTATATCCACTGATCTTGTATAAAGGCCATGCTATTGCTATGCCTCATCTCAAGTCCCTAATCTTTGTGAAAAGTCCTACTGTCATTGAGCTCATCTTTCAAGGAGTGAATGAACCTGGCTTGAGTTTTATTCCAATGCTAAATACAATCACATGAGACCTCGACTTCCGTATGTAAAAGTGTCTCAGCTTCTAAAGCAGCCTTGGTCTAGGCATGTGAAGCCCGCTCTTTGGCTAAGTCTATTAGTGCTTGCTTATACTCTGCTTGAGTGTGAAAATGCTCTGTATGTGATGAAGATGCAAATTGGGTGCATGGGCTCTTGTTTGAATAAGTGGATGGTCTAAGGGTAGCAGAATGTAGCAGAGGCTTGTAAGAAAGCCAAGCTCATATGTGGACATCATGGCCTGTGTTTTCACTAACACAAGCTGTTGATGTCCTAAGACTCCGGTATGTGAACTGTCCCATCATGTATGATTGGATGTACGGTGATCAAGTTTGCATATATCTTCAAATACCATGGAGAAGTCAAAGAGATCTTGCCTAAGTGCCAATTATTGAAGAACACGTATAGGTACATAGGGGGTGCTCTGGTGGACTCTTGTGATAACCATGTATATGCGGTCCTTGGTAGCAAGGAGCGGCTAGCGTGCTTTGTGCCACATGACACATCAGTTTCTTTCAAAACAATTCAAAACTAGTGAAGAATGGTTGTAAATCAATTAAAAAATAAAATACTTATTTACAAAATAGTTTGGATCAATTCTAGGAATCTATGGCAATAAAAAATGAAGTTAGTTTAGTGTCCCCTACCTCTTGGTTGATACAAAATTTCTTCCAAGCTTTGTTCTATAGAAAATTATTAAAATCTTTGTAAAACCTAGATTTTCCTCTTCCTTTCTCTTTAAAATCCTTACTCTTGTAGAACTTCTTCAAAAGATCATGTCTTATGAGTTTTTATATCTTTATAAGCCTAAAAAGCAGCCCTACTTTCGAATTTCATGTTTAGGTAGCTCTCTAGTGAAAAATCCCTTAAAATTTTGTAAAAATTGTGATTGTTTAGAATTTTTCGCTTTCATGATGTCATCTCATCAGAATTTTTTCAGCATAGACACCCGATGGGAAAACAGTTATAATGTTCTTTAAAAAACTCGGATTCACTCATTGGTTTTTTTTGTTGGAAACTAGACTTCAAGAGATTTTCAAATCCATAATTCTTACTCTATAATTCATTCTACATTTTTATTAGTGTATTTTTAAAGTTACCTTAAAATCTACTAATTCATACTACACCAGATGGCATTCACTTTTTGGGAAAATTGTCATAACTTCTTTTAGAAAAATTCAATTCACTCATTGTTTATCTCATTTAAAGTAAACTCATAGATCTTTCCAAGAATATGTTATTTATAGGGTGATTCTTATGGGATTGATAAATATTGACTTATGAAGTTGTATTATCCGTTTAGGTAACTTTAGAAATTGTCATGTCCTTGACCCTTTTTTCCCTTGCTTAGTAAATTGTCTTTAACTTTTTTGTTTGGTATCTATTTCACTAGCCGTTTATTGTGTAGGAATCTAGACTTCCACACAGGTATAACTTTCACTCATAGATTCTTCTACATTTTTCTTAGTCCCTTTCTAAAGTTGATCTAACATTTAGATCAACAACATATGTGCATTTAAGTGATCCTATGTGTGTACAAAACTTATGTGACATGTGTTAGCATTCTAAGTGTGACACATGTATAGTAATATATGTGTCATGGTGTGGGGTGTTATAAGAGAAGTCTTCCCCATCCATATTTCCTAGCAGTAATGCCCCACTGGATAACTTCCGTTTGATGATGAAAAGTCCTTCATAATTTGGCCGGGGTTGCCCCCTAGTGCTTGTTCATGTGGGAGGACCTTTTTGAGAACTAAGTCTCCTTCTTCAACATCCTTGGGTCTAACCCTCTTGTTGAAAGCTGTTTCCATGCGCCTCTGATAGGCCAATCCATTGCTCATTGCCTGTAGTCTCTTCTCATCAATCAGATTCAGTTGATCATGCCAAATCTTTGCTTAATCTGATTCTGGAATTTGTGCCTTGGCTAAGAGACTTGGAATTTAACTTCAATTGGCATGACTAATTCCATGCCATAAACCAATGAATATGGGGTTGCACTTGTTGGAATGCAGATTGAAGTCCTATAGGCCATTAGTGCATAGGGCAGCATCTCATCCTAGTTAGAGTGATTAGTAGTCATCCTCTGTAAGATGTTCTTGAGGTTCTTATTGGCTGTTTCCATTGCTTTGTTCATCTGTGGTCTGTATAGAGAAAATTGATGGTGGTGAATCTTGAACTTTTTACAAAGTAGCTCAAGGTCCTTTCCCACAAAATTAATTGCATTAGTGATGATTTTGCTGGGAACACCGTATTGGAAAATGATGTCTCTTTGCATGAATCTGGCAATGTTCTTCATTATGACTACTGATAGATATACAACTTTGATCCATTTAGTAAAGTAGTCAGGTTATGTAGTTCAAAAGTTGGTGTTTTGATAATGTTGGCATAAGACTGATAAGTGTGGTAGCTCTTTACATGTTGGCAATAGTATGTCTCCATTGTTGACTAGTAGTAGCCTAGTCGAAGAATCTTCTTGGCAAGCATGAACCTATTCATGTGCAGGCCACACTCTCCTCTGTGAATATCTTCAATAATAGTGGAGGCCTCATCTTCATCTACACACCTCAGGGCATGATGAGGGGACTTCTTGTATAAGGTCCTACCATGCAAAAAAAATTGAGCTGCTAATCTCTACAAAGAATGATGGTCATTTTTGGAAGTCATAGGAGATTGAGTTTGATCTTTAAGATAGTTCTTTATGTCGAGGAACCATAGTTCCTTGTTCAAATCAATGGTTGCAACTTGAAGATAGTAGGCTAACTCAACCCTCTTCTCAATCTCAATCGGTGTCATCTTTACACCTTGAAGGATGTCAACCATGGAAGCTAGCATGGCCAAAGCATCTGTGAAATAGTTTCTCCTTTTTCCAATGCAATTAAAAGTTAAGTACTCAAAGCTCTTAGAAAGGATTTGTAAACATTCATGGTAGTCCAAGAACTTTTCCTCTTAGATGGACCTATTGATGAATGTCAATCTCATGGTCAAATGGGTAATGGTATGTGTCTTGTAAGTGTCCTATGATCTCACAAGTTCAGGACATGAAGATAAGAACCAATGACCCAAAGAGGAGACCAAAAACTACCTCGGATTTGCCACACCAAGAAAGGTATAAAGCATGCATTACATATCATTTTAATACCTTAAAGTCAATCTCGATATGGTGGTAGGTCTCTCATAAAAGCTAAAGCTGAATGACCCAAGGATAGACCCCCCAGAGTGCCTAAAACCATGTATTAAAATTTTGGGATTTGTAGTCAATTATGGATCAAGAAATTGATTTCGATGTAATCGGTTGCAGATCATGCAATCAATTACTAGTGAAATGTAGGCACAATATTGCTAGTGAAATGTAGGCATAATCTAAGACTCTCAAGGCCAAAACTCATAAGCCCTAATCGATTGCAATATTGATTTGGACAAAATCTCCAAGACTTGAAATCAATTTGGGGTCAAGCAATCAATTGCGAGTCTGAGTGAGGCCCGTAATCAATTACGAGATCAATAATCGATTACGAGCCATAATCGATTATGGATCAAGCAATCGGTTATGAGGGTAATTTTGGAACATTTTTAAAACATAAATTTCAATGAGAGTTTTTTGAAATTTGAACTCCATTTTTCAAATCCAAGGCTTCAAAATGTTTCCCTTCATAAAATATTCCAATCCAAAGGCCATGAGTGCTCCTCAACCCTATAAAATGAAACTTTTCTTTTTAGGGTAATGATCTCCAACACTCTAAGCTATTTTTAGAGAGCACAAAAGCTTACTATATTGAGAGCATCCTCCACTGCGGAAAACACCACTACCCACTGGTTTTGAGCTTAAGTAGCTAACACTCTTCACTAGATTATCTCTCTCTTTCTCTCCTCTTGAATACCACTCTACTACTATTGAGGAATTGTGGTGAGTTCTTTCCCTAAAAGAAACTCACATTTAGTTGAGCACAAGGAGCACTACAGCCAAGTACTTAGAGCTTGTGGGTACATAAGGAAAACTAACTCAACAAGGAACACCCCACTTTGCGTAACTAGCAACATCAACCAACTTGTGGTAATAGTTTTTTGATTTTGCATTCATATTCATTATTATTTTTGTTTTCTTCCGTTAGAGACACCGAAAGCTTGACTACCTCCACCGGAAACACCGGAAGTAGTACACACTCACCAGAGACATCGAGTGTTGTTGTTTAGCTTTCTTGTGAACAAGTTGTTAGGTTTGTATATTGACCTAGTTTGTAATAGTACCTAAATGAAATATACCTAAGCTCAGTAGTGAGCTTTAGAAGAGTAGACGTAGGCCCAAGTGCAGAACCACTATAAATCTCTTATTGTGGTTTGTATGTGTGATTGCTTGTCTCTTTGCTTGAATGTTCTCTACTACTCTTGCATAGCACATGTTTGGCAAAATACTTGAGTAGACACATTGGAGCACACACACACACTTGGGCTAAGTTAAAAAAGGGATTAAAATCAACCACAATATAAAATTAAAAAAGGGATGAATTAATTAAGAAATCATATTCACCCCCTCTAGGATTACTTTATAACAAAATTTCAATTGGTATCAGAGCCTAAGTTTCTCACATAGGGCTTAACATCCCGAGTAAGGTCCTGGCAAAAATCCTAAATGACTAGAGAAGATAGTGGTATGTCCATTAGCACGTGTCCACTTTTAATGGAATAGACTATGACTATTGAAAATCTCGGATGGAGATATTCCTAAATGCCTATGACCCGAGGGTATAGAATTTAATTATCAATGGCTATACATAGTCCGGCAAACTGAGAAGTGAGTGGACCCCCGCTGAGGAAGATGCTCACAAGGTCAACTTTAGGGCATTGAATGTATTAGTAAGTGGCCTATCCCTAGATGCGTTTAAGAGGATAGTTCATCTCAAGATGGCAAAAGAAGTGTGGAAGCTTCTCTCGGTTACCCATGAGGGTACAAGCACCGTAAAGATGTCTAAGCTTCAAATGTACATGGCACAACTTGAAGCTCATAGGATGGAGGAGGATGAAGAAATCTCCCAATTAAATGCCAAGTTGTTAAACTTGGTGAATGTTATGAGGAGTCTAGGTGAGGATATTCCTAAGTCTAAGGTAGTTAAGAAAGTACTTAGATCCCTCCCTAAAAGGTTTATGCCTATGGTAACTACTATAGAAGAAAGCAAAGACCTAGAAGTTATGAACCTAGAGGAGTTAATTGGCTCACTTTAAACATTTGAAGTAGTCATTAAGGAACCTACTAAGAAGAAGGGCACTGCCCTTAAGGTAGAACAACCCTCCGAATCAAATGAAGATTCAGATGATGACTTAGCTCTTGTTGCTAAGAGGTTCAAGAAGTTCTTTCGGAGAAATACTAAGGATTACTCTAAGAAAAAACAAATAAGAAAGTCTTATCCCAACTACATAAAGAAGAAAGACTTCTCTAAAGAACCTCTCATTTTCTATGAGTGTAAAGGAAAATGACATATTTTTTAGGATTATGAAAATAAGAAAAGCAAGTACAAGTCAGAGGGAAAATCTATAGCTACCACATCAGAAGATGAGTCCGAGACTTTAGAACATGAGTCCCAAAGTAGTGAGGAAACTCCCTCATAAGAGATTAAGGCCTTTATGGCTTTTGGTACTCCCATGGGCTCACTTTTGGAAACAAGTGTGTCAAGTGAAGATGAGGGAGAGTATGAAAAAGAGAATGAGATTTATGATGCACAAGAGGCATTTGATAATCTTTTTTGTGCAAAGTGTAGAGTTGGGAAAGAATAATAAGCAACTTAAGAGGAAAATTATTGAATTGACTGAAAAGTCAAAGTCCATTGAAGACACTATCTCCACTCTTAAA
>JAOXJP010266122.1:0-20577 GCA_025762735.1 Platanus orientalis
CATATTATTTATATTAGGGTAATGCATATACAGTACTTAGGGTGTATAATATTACATGGGTGTATAATACCACCCTTATGACCCAAATACCCCTACAATACATGTCTCATAACACCTACAATGTTTTGCCAACTGGTAAGGTTCACAATGAACATTAGACTCAGAAAAAAAATGTGAGGAAACATCTTTCTTAACACAGTGAAAGGCAAGTGACCAAGTCTACATGCCACATAAAGAACTCATCTACTGTGGAAGGAGAGACATTCTTCTTCATTGCTGAAGTAGCTATTGGTGGATTAGAGTCCTGAATGTAAAGACCATCCTTCTCATGTGCCGAACCAATCGTTTTCTTCGTCGCCTTGTCCTAAAATACAATGGGTAAGAAAAAAATGTAATACAACAATTAAGGTTCTTTGTAATGTGACTAATAGACAACAAATTCAAAGTAATGGTAGGAACATGAAGAATAAAGAACAAACACATATCTCCATGACCAACAATAGATGATAGAGAACCATCGGCTATTCGAAATTTGTCTTTCCTATAATATATATGATATGAGGTGAATAAGGAGGACATACCAGTCATATGATGAGATGTTCCAGAATCAATGATCCGGGAGAACTGAGGATTGGTAATCGAGACAGACAAGGCAAATGTGGATGTACCTGAGTGAGCGAAGGATGATGTGGGTAAAGTGAAAGTGTGATCAAGCTGAGAAACAAAACGTCTAAATGCTGCAATTTCTTCACTGGATAGACCTCTATCATCAGGTGAAGTAGGGGGCATGGGAGTAGAAATCACAGTAAGTAGCTCTTTAGAGCCTGAAGTCACTGAATGGGCGCTAGATCGATTTCCACCCAAACGACCAACTCCTCTGCCATTGCTAGACCGACCTTGCTAAAATGGACAGGGGGTTAAGTCTTGGGGGCGTCCATGCAGATCCCAACATTGATCATTGTTGTGCCTTGATCGACCAAAATACTCACATTTGAGCCAGTCTCTGTCTTTAGATGAATTACCAAGGCTGCCACCACGGCCACGACCAGGAAAGCTACCGTAGCCACCTCTTGAAGACCTAGACACCAGTGCTGTTTTTTCAATAGTAGATGTTAGATTCATCACTCCTTTTTTCTCCTTTTCCAGATGAAAGTATGCATAGACTTCATTTAAGGAGAGGGGATGACCCATATTGAGGATTTGAACTCAAAGCTGCTCGTATTATAAGTTCAAGCCCACCAAAAACTCGAACACTTGGATTTCCTCAACATGCTTTTTGTAGGCAATTGCATCTTTCACACATGATGGGAGATATGAGGTGTAATGTTCCAACTCTTCCCACATCTTCCGAAGAGCAAAGTAATAAAGTACAAGAGGCTGATCTCCCTGTTTAAATTGCACAATCCTTTGTCTAAGTTCATAGACTTTTGTAGTATATCCTATCTCCAAGTAGCCTTTAGATAAGGAGTCCTAGATTTGATGGGCTGGTTCCAAGAACAAATAATGCTCACTAGTTTTAGGCTTTATGGAGTTTAACAACCGACCTATGATTGTAGCATTTTCCGTCTTCCACTTCCGCTAAGGAGGATTACTCTTTGGAGGAATCTCCGCCTCTCCAGTTAGGTACTCTTCATTGTCCTTGGATGTACATAAGAACTTATTTTGACCACGTAAAGTAGTTACTCTCTTGTGATTTGAGCTTGTGGAGGATCATTAATGAATTAGGTGTTGCTTAATGAATTAGGTGTTGCTTACATCGCTTCCCTTGCTAGACTAATCCTGGGTGGTCTGTCTTGAACTAATTTTAGACATGGTGCAACACAACTAAGGCCTACAACATAACTTCCTCTTAACACACCAAGACCACACAATCTCAAAAAGTAAAAAACATGTACAAGGCTACTTAACCTGTGAACAAATTGCCTTTGACAGATGACACAATATGGACTTCATATGATTGAATAGAAGGTCCCAACACTGATCTACAGGCCCTTACAACTCCCACAAAGATCATCTTTAATCGCCAACATGGGTTTATAGAGGCATCTGAATCTGTTCGCACTGAAATTTCCATCTGACGTTGTACAGAGACGTTAACGTTAAAAATAGGGTCTGAAAAATCAACAGAACTCGCTTAATATGATATGGATTTGAGTGAGACCAAATACTTAGTGTTTCTTAGTAAAAAACAACGCATCTATGTTTAAACAATCTCTAAAAAAAACCTTCAATTGATCGCATCGATCGATTTTCTCAAATCTGGAATTTTTTCGATTTTTTCAAAAATTTCGAAAATCCTTTAAAAAAATTATTTCCCGACTCCAAGATACGAAAATATAACCACAATTCCTGAAAAAATCCCTTTCACCAAACCATGAAGTTTCATAGGCCTGACATCGTTTGACACCATAGGGCTCGCTGACGTTAGCCCTGGTCTTCTTCTTTCTCCATCGCTCTGCACGCCACGATTGATTTATCAGGCTCTGATACCAATATGGATTTGAACATTTGAATGTTTAGGGGAAAAAAGAAGAAGATGAGGAAGAAGAATAATGTTACGATTGAATGTCAATTGTATATTTTCTCTGTCTCATACAATTGTATTTATACTCATATGTTATTCATTGTATTATACATAAGGTTTATAAGAGACATGCGCATACAATACCTTTATGACATAAATGCTCACATCGATATATAGGTATCATTTCCAACAATAATATATAGAGAATTTCTTCAATAAAGATTGGCAATTGGGTGGGGACTCAAATCAAATCTCTTGAAACATGCGGGGAGGTTCTCCAAAATGTGGAAGAGCTCCACATTGTCTCAAGATGCATTAATTCCCAATCAATGAAAGCTTGTGTTGACCCCAACTTGTTTCAGTAAGCCAATGTCAAGTGGCAATAACATGTAGAGATATGGTGGCTGATTGGCCTCATCACCAAACCACCTTCAGAAGGTTTTTGGGCACCTCATTGGTTTGATACTTTTCCAAGATGTGCAGGCCCACAACAGTGGCTTATGTAGGCTTTCTATTTTTCAATGGCGCTCTGTGTAGGGAGTTATTGCAATGCAGAATTGCTGTACTCCTTGATGCAGGCATGCCAAAGTAACGGTGACCTCTCCATAGTTACCTTCTTTGCAACTCTATCCAGAATGGATGCTGTCCTCATTGAGCATGTGAAACTTTTGATCTAGGGCAAGGATGTGATGATTAAGTCAGCCATTTCTCTGAAACTCTAAGAGGGAACTGGGAACTGTTTCAAGTGAATAGTTAAGGATGAAGGGTTTGCGTCATTGTAGATAGGGAACACCGTTGATGTCATTTGTTACTTCCCCATCTAAACTTGAACTTTGAATTTCAGGGTTACTTCAAGAGGATGTTTCATGGTTTGCTGACTCCCACGAGTTGACTCCACTCCTAAGCCTCACGAGTCGAGTCATGTTGTTGACTCCGAACCATGCCTAATTCACTGAGTCAAGTTGCTAACTCGGTAGACTCATTTGACTCGGACCGATTCATGTGACTCAGCTGAGTCTTATAAACCTTAAAATGACACAAAACCAAATTAGAACACAATAAAAAACACTAATTTTTGGGGGGCTTGAGGTTTCTTTTCTATAGTCTTTGACAAATGATCTCACAAAGACATTCAAAACCTTAGAAGAAAGAAAGTAAAGAACTTGGAAGAATGAAGGCTCAATTGGTAGGAAGATTAGACTTTTAACTTGGAACTTCTAATCATATAGACTTGGACTTTAGAGATTTGGTTGAATTTTCTTTTTATGCTTATGTTGAAAAGATGTACTTTGGTTTTCAATATATTAATACTAATAGTGCTTTTATTTTACTTTTGACTTTAGAGTTTATAATTAGTTACGTCTACCTTGCTATGGTATTAGACTATTAGAACTTTAGAAGTTTGTATAGTTTATTTTTGGATTTTCAAGTTATGATATTACAAAATATTTATATTTATCAAGAAAATGGATAATACTTGAGCCAAAATACTATATATAATTATTTAATATTTTTAACTATTTTATAAAAAAAATGACATAACTCCCTGAGTTGACTCTAGTGATTCCTGAGTCAACTCCACTCTTGAGCTGTCCGAGTTGAGTCACAAATTTGAGTCGGCAAACCTTGGGATGTTTAATTCCAAGAAATATGAGGATGGCAACTCGAAAAGGTTTGCGAGCAACTTGGCTTCTTAACGTTCTGCTGGTGCTTCTTCACTTGAATTTGTCTATTTTGTGGATTATGCTCCCATTTTTGACATATGATGTAAAGGTAGTAAAGAAGGGAGGGGATAGCCAATCCACTAGCTTGATTGTTGTATATAGGAAGGTGCTCGATCAGGGCTCTATGATGGATTTAACATCTCATGTGTTGGGATCATTATTTTATCTTGGTCTTTACTTTGGATTTTATGATGAAACCAATGGTTTTTAACAGAAGAATTATGATAAACTCTAGTGCAACCATCAAGTTCAAGATTTCACTGGATGTGTTTGCTCAGATTTTGAAGAACGAAGGGACAAATATTTCTTCAAGGGTGTGGTGCAAGTGTTAGCATAAACTGATTCCTTGTGATCCAAACTCAAGGACATGTTTTCCTCCACGAGGGGGAGATAATGTAGGCCAACCACTAACCCATCGGTCCATATTCAGCCTGACTCATATCTTCCGCTTTGGCCCATCATGTTGGTGTATGCAGCATGTTATGTACAAAGGGTATTTTGATCAGTTCATCATCATCATATATATATATATATATTGAAAGTGACCAGAGACTCACATGTGATTTCTCCTCTATTTCTCACTTCTTTTCTTATTTCTTTGTTCTTCCTTTCTACTCATATGAACCCTAAAGATTCAAGTTAGTATCAAAGCCACTACTACAAAAGATCCAAGAGATACAAGACATCTAGATGAGGAAGCAGCTGCACAAGATAAGCTGCTGACATCAGCAAACTTAGGGTTGAGTCAGCAGGTCTTGTGAACACCTGTAGACCTGTGAAGGATGTGTTATACTAGGTGATTTGAGTATAAATTTACAACTATTGTAATGCTTTTTTTTTACCAATTTTTTAGAATCATTACACATTTTATTGGATTTTTTTTTGGATGAAATACATAAAAATCCAGTTCTGTGAGAAGTGTGGTGCAAATTTTGGGGGGGGGTGTTATTTGTGATTAGTTGTTCAATTTTGGTATATATCAATTGGAGTGAACCTCCAGATTTTGGTTCATGGAGATCTGTTGTGTGTTGAAGCTACTACATCAAATCTTCTACTCTATATTTACCGCCCAGCCTTATTTGTGAAATTTTTATGCTTGTTTATTTATTTATTTATAAAATATGCAAGGCAGACTTGTTTGGTTTAAACAGATGTGTTTGGGATATATTCAGTTCCTTTGCAAGTTATTTTGAAGTTTTCACTTCTACCATCTCTGGGAGCACAGAACATGGTGTGAGTATCAATACAAATAAGTTTCCTAATGCTTAGATTACCACAGTTAAATTTTATGATACCAACTATCTGACTTGGTCCTAGTCTGCCCTACTTTATATCAGTGGTAGGGAGAGAGGAATACTTGACCAAGGAGATAACTATTCCCAGGCCTAAGATCCTACCTATTGCAAGTAGAAAAGTGAAAATGCAATCGTAATGTCTTGGCGATTACATTCTATGAAACTTGAAATAAGTAGCCATTATTTTTTTTTTCTCAGGAGGGCCAAACAAATTTGGGACTCTATTGCTCAAACCTATTCTTAAGTGGGAAATACAACCAAGGCGTATGAGTTGAGGCAGGGTGATGTAGGATTCAAATAAAAGATCTCCTACAATAGGAAAATAGATTCAAAAGCCTAAAAGTAACAAGAAAGATCAATAAAGAACGATTCTTGAATTTTAGAGTGCTGAAAAATAATAATAAATTCAAGAAACGTATAAAGAATAAGCAATCTTTAAGGGATGATCCAAGAATGATCAAACTAATATTTGGAATCAAGTGAATGACGAAATATAGAAGAAGAATCAAGAAAACCCTCAAAATCTGTCCAAAACAAGAACGATGAGTTTTCAAAATTCGGAGCTCACAATGAGGAGACACCAGGGGACACACTGCTGCCCACCTATATATATTCCTAGGAAGTGTATTTTTTTATTTAAAAAAAAAATAAATAAATAAAAGGGCTGGAAGGGTGTCTGGCTGAATGGGTAAGTTTAGGGTTCAAGATTGGAGTTTCAAGAAAAAAAAGGGAAATAGAAGATACAAATTGAGGAAAATTTTTATGGAAAGGTTGGGATTATTAATGTGAGGGATGTATGAAAGGATTGGATTTCCAATGATTAGAAAAGAAGTAATTAATATTTTATTAAGTTGCTGGAAAATTTCTATAACAAGAAAATTAGGAAAAGAAAAAGGAAAATAAGAAAGATGTAAGACGATGAGAAGAGATCAAAGGAATGAAAGGAGAGATAAAAGAAGAGGGATTGAAAGAGATTAATAGAAGAAACAACAAGTTTTCTACAGAGAATTAAAAAAAAAGAATAGAACAAGAGGGATAGGTTGATGTGAGCAAGAGAAGAATAGAGAAGAAAGAGAAAGTAAGGAGGGAACTCACCTAACTGTGAGGGATTCTGGGGAGATAACCAAGCTCCATGAGCTCCAAATCAATTTTCTTTATTCAATATTCCAAAACTGATCGTACAATGACTGATTTGAGGTTTTTATAAGCCTTTTTACCACTTTGGACAATTTTACCCCTCCCATACATCTGTATGGACAGACCTAAAATACCCAATAAACTATTAAAAAAACTGTAAAAAAATTATGGAAAACATTCATAAACTACCCTACCACTTTTTAATTGCCTATAATGGCCTTATTACATAAGAAAATTACCAAACTATCATTCAAAACAGAAAATTAATTAAAAGAAATTGTGGACGACACTTAGATTTTCCTCTTTGGCTCCATATTCTTGGTCTTGAGCTTTCACAATGGTTGGACTTTCTCAAGCCAAGTTAATGCTTCTGTATCAATTCTCCCCCTTTTGAAAAACTCAACTCAGTTGAATTGGGGTGGGGGTCCAAGAATTCCAGGTCCATCATGTGGAGCAAGATGCCATAGATAAGTAGGATGCTTCTTCTTTGGCTTGATCTTCATCTACAAATGCAACAAAGGACGAACCACTCCTGTGATACCCTTGCCTGCCCTTTACCTTGTTTCTTCCACTTCAACTTCCATAACCATCTCCTCAGTAGGCTCATAGATTTTTTCTTCTAGCTTATCATCATCCGTTGGCTTCTTTTCAGTAAATCAGACAAACTTGTCAGGACATTTGGATTTGTGATGCCCATATCCTTTGTAGGTAAAGTACTGACCACTCTTGAACTTTGGAATATAGAGCCATCTGATTTCTTGTGCCTAGGAGGTGATGTCTGGTGAGCTGATTTAGGTGGTGAAATCCTAACCTACATAATATGCTTCTTCATATGATGCAACTGTAAATCTTCCTTTGTTTGGGACTGCAATCCTTGCCTGAATAATGAGACAAAAATCTCATCATTCTAGTTAATACCTGCTCGAGTAACAAGATGCTAGAACCTGTTGGTGTACTCCTCAAGAGATGACGTTCCTTATTTCAATTGATGTAACTGGATGTGGGATGTTTGTCTGAAATCTTGAGGTTTGAATCACACAGTCAAAACAGGGTGACTTACCTTTGTCTTCTTACGATTGTTCCCTTGAGAAGAGGTGGGAAGAATTGGACCACTATCTCACCATTTAACATAAATGTATCGAGGATTCTATGGTTGAGGCAGCACAATAGAGTTGCTGTTTCAGTTTTTCTTAGAAGTATTTTTGCTATTTTATTTGGTGTTGTGTAAGTTTTAAAGGGTTGGGACATAGATGACATTATTTCTTTTGTTTTGGTTTTTTTGGCAACATAGTCTAAAGTCTATTTAAGTGCTGAACAACCAAGGGAGAGCCCACAATTTGGCTCTCCTTGGCTTCTATTTTGTTAGAGGTATTGGGAAAGGGATAAGTTTCCTCTTTGGCTTATATGTTGGTCTTTAAAAGGTTATCACCCCCATTGTAAATGACATGTTTTTGGATGAATAAATGACTGGTTTCTCCTTAACGAGTTGGGAAGATCTCTCTTTCAAGTTCTTTATGCCAAGGCTTGGCTTGGATAGGGATTTTCCAAGTGTGGAGTAGGGCTTTCTCCAAAGGTACGTAGCTCTGTTTTCCTATCATCTGCTTCTCCATCTTCTTCTTCTTCTCCCTCAATTCTCTGTTATTATCCTCTGAAAACCTTACACAGCCACTTTCTTCCTCTCTGTTTTTTTCTCCACACATATACCCTAATTTCTTTTTTATCTGAACCAGCCAGCCAGTTGTATTCATCCTTTCCTTTTGATTCCAACCATTAGAACCATGTCCCTCTAAGAATACATACCTGCGGTACCCTCTAACGGAGTTTCCCTAATTGCCTAAATCAGAAACCCTAATCTGCACCACCTGTTTGAAAACGTTTAAATTTTCTCAGATTCTGGATGGAATCTGAACCATGTGCCTTACCGCTTCCTGAGGCTGCTAAAACCTAATATTTTTCTGATTGATTTGATGTCTAGGAGAATTTATCTGTGGAATATTTCCTGCAGCTGCAACTATGCATACCCATATTGCTGTGGGATTAATCACTTCTGAAAACAGACTCTCACCCAAGACAGCACTACTGGTTGTTGGCATCTGCTCTCACCTGGACTGCTCCTATCGAACTGATCTTACTCACTGAGAATGATGTACTGCTGAGGGGATTAGTTCCTTGACTGGAGTGTCTAGTACTCACATTGCTGCCTATATATTTTCTGGATAACAGCCTGTGCCTTAGTTTAATCCTACTCTATACACTCAGTCAATATAACCCTGCTGATTGTCCTAGTGAGCCTGTGATCCCTAATTAGCAGAACCTGAATACCATTACTGTGTCTTTGACATGGGCTTTCTTCAGGACTTGATCTATGCGGCCTGTGAGCTCCACCATCATCCCCACACCTCTTCTTGTTGACTTTAGCTGAACACATTATCCTAAGCCCCTGGTTATCTGTAACCTTCCATAGTAAGTCTTGTTTATCTCTGCTTTGTTTAGGTCTTATTTAGTGAATGCTTGCCGATTCATATAGTCTGAAGGTAATTCATTATTTCTTGCATTGAAATCTGATTTGTTTTAATTATTTATCTGGTTCAATTCTTGTGTTTGAGTTGTTTTATTATTTTATCTCTTGAGCATGCTCAAGATGTTCCTGATTAGAGAGTAGGAATCCTGTTTATAATAGCTTATTGTTTTGGGTAATTGTCTTGGATTTCTAATTGCATTACTTTTTCATGCATGCTGCATCAGTTTCTACTCAGTTTAATGCCAAGGTTCGTGTCCTTTATTTTGATAATGGGGGGCTTTACTTATCAAGGGATCTTTCTTCATTTTTTTTATGAGTCTGTTATCATTACTAGACCACATGTCCTAGTGCACCAAAACAAAATGTTGTTTTTTTCTTCATTTTTTAGGTAAGTAAACCAAATGGTGTTACTAAAAGGAAAAACCATCACATGCTTGAAATTATCAAGGATTTTTTAGATATGTTCACAAAGATTTTTCTTAAGACTTTTAAGTCTAAGGCTTTATAGACTACTGTCTATCTTATGAAAAGAATGCCCTCTCGTTTACTTGGATTTAAGACATCCCCATGCTATTTTCCTCTCATTCCATACTTCTTCTTGCCCCAAAGACCTTTGTATGTATTTATTTCATTCATATATCCAAACTTGATCACACTAAACTAGATTTTAAAGCACTTAAAGTGCATATTTTTTGTTATGTTATGAATCAAAAAGGATATAAATGCTATTATCTTAGTTCCAGGACTCATCTTGTGTCTAGGGATGTGATATTTTTTAGTCCATTCATTTCTTTTCTTCACAGAAGACTTCTCTTCTGGCAGACAACTTTGGGTGAGAAGAGTTGTCTTATGTTTCTCCGCTTCCTATTCCTGTTCCATCCTATTTCTTTAAAAATGGTGACACTTTTAAGTCTTATGATGTTGATGGTAAGGGAGAGATGGACAAAGTTAAAGAGTTGAAGGTGTAATCTAAGAGATTAAAGAAAAAAAAAGCAAAAGGACAAAGCATCTCATATTCCCTTCTAAGAAGCATCTTTGGATCCATCTCCTAAAATAGGTATTTTTTTTTTCCTATTGATGATGCATGTATTCTCATTACTATTAGAAAGGGTGTTAGATTGTGTACTCAACATCCCATTTCTATTTTTGTTTCATATAACACATTGTCTCCATCCTTTCGCAACTTCTCATTTGTCTTGTCTTTTGTGTTTGTACTTTGGAGTGTGTAACCTCAATGGAAAGTTGCAATGGAGGAATAGATGGGGACCCTTGGAAAAAACAATTTATGGGAAATGGTCGATCTTTCTTGTATCAAGGAACCAATTGGATGTAAGTAGGTGTACACGATGAAATATCGAGCTGATGGTACTGTATAATGATATAAGGCTATACTAGTGGCTAAGGGATATACACAGATGCACGGGATTGATTATCAAGAGACATTTGAATTAGTAACCAAGATGAATGCAGTCAGAGTATTTATTTCACTTGCTATTACTCAAGGATAGTCCTTGTGCCAATTTGATGTTAAGAATGCATTTCTATATGGTGATCTTGATGATGAGGTTTATATAAAATTTCAATACTAAAGGGAAAGCATGCAGAGTTGAAAAAGACCTTTTATGGCCTAAAACAGTCAGTCGGAGCTTGGTTTAAGAGGTTTAGATTTGCTATGATAAAGAATGAGTATAAATAGTTCAAATCTGATCACACTCTATTAGTGAAGCATCAAAAGGACAAGTTGAAAGCTCTAATTGTACATGTTGATGACATTGTACTGACAAACAATGATGATACGGAAGTGAGAAGCCTGAAATAGGTTAGCTAAAGAACTCGAAATCAAATATTTGGGGTAACTAAATACTTTGGCATTGAAGTTGTGAGGCTATAGAATGATATTTTTCTATCCCAATGGAAGTATGTATTAGATCTATTGTAGGAAATTGGTCTGTTAGGGTGCAAACCATCCACCCCTCTTACAGTTCCAAATCATAGATTTAAAGATGATCAGGATGGTTGGCTCGTTGATGCATGCAGGTACCATCGTCTAGTTAAGCATCTTATATACGTCTTTGACTAGACCTAACATAGACAATGCTGTCAGTATCGTTAGTCAGTTCATGCATGCACATACTTGTCCTCATACCTGATTCTTAGATATTCAAAGGATTGTCCATGGAATGGTATTTTATATACACCACATGGTCATCTCTAGGTGGAAGCATATATTGATGCTGATTGGGTTGACCTTGTAACAGATGGGTGATCTATTTCAGGCTATTGTACATTTTTGGGAGGCAAACCCAGTTACCTAGAGTAAGCATGGTTCAAAGTTTTAACAAAATTTCGAGAAAAAAAAAAAAAAAAACTTGAAGGTAAAAAAATGAGGAGAATACATTTTTTCCAATATTTCATTCAGATTTCGACAAAATTTCGCCCAAATAGTGATATTCATTGAAATATCGTGGATTTTGAAGAAAAAACTCGAATTTTGGGCCAAATTTCAGACCTTTGATTGTAGAAGAAGAGAAAGAAGGAGGGGAAAGAACGACAAAGTAGGAGAGAGAAAAAAAAAACTTACCGTTATCGGAGCCTGGAGTGCCTCTTTACTTCTTTCGTCTCTCGACTCTCTTGTTCGAACAGCTCATTAGGGCTTCTTTCTTTTTAATTATGATGGCGGAGATTTTAAGGAGTGTATTTACGATAACACCTTCTTTAATAACTTCATAACTCAATCATTTTATTAACTAATAATTTAATACCTTAATAACTATATTAATTACTAACTTAATAGATTAATAACTCTATAAATTAATAATGTAATACCTTAATAATTGTATTAATTAATAACTTAATTACTTAATGCATTTACTTTAGGTGTCCTGATTTCTAATTAATAATAAAATCTATATATTACCATATTATTTAAAAACTTACTATAGTCACTCGACTTAGTGGCAACAATCTGCTTTGGGAGGTGGAATGTTGCCGAAATCCGAGATATCATCTAGTGTAAGCAATGGTCAGCTGTACCATATTGGAGATGAAGGAATTATTCTGTTTCTTGAGAAAGAAGTGCTTTTTTTCTCATCAAAAGGTTCAAAATTTTGATTTTGATGAATATTTCACCCAAGACTGTTATGAATTTCAGGGAAATATTGATGTTTCGTTTTGAAATATTGGAAAATTAATGAAATGTTTTGATGCAAACACTTTGTTTTCAATATTGATGCTTTTGATTTCTTAGGAAATTGTTATTCTAGTGAATTATGTTTGGAATTAATGCTAGTTTAGGAACTGAAAAACCATATAGGTTATGTTGTTTTATTAGTCTTACAATTTTGGGTGGCTATCTCATATTGGGTGCCATTTCCATGATCATATTGGAAAGCCTAGAAGTATGAACCTAATGTATGAAAAAATTAACTTTGGTCAATATTTCAAAGGAGATTATTTCTTCTTTCTATCAACTGTTAGACTTGGCTAGGTGAGTGATTCCCTAGTTAGAAATGTGATTTTTTTTCTTTTATAATTTTTTCAGACTGAGTGGTTCTAGTCTGTCTTAGTAGCTTGAGTGATTTCCGACATTCAATTTCTCACGTGTAGTCTTTTGTGTTGCATCATTTGGGTTCTTTTGATGTAGGATGACGAATTTGATACATATTTAATTAATTTAGTGAGGCAAATTCTTTAAAAAAAATTAATGAGGTAGATTCTTGCTGCACCTAAGCAAGAAAGGAGGTTTGGAGGTGTATTAATACTTTCTAAACCTTGGTTCGATGTAGTACTGCACTGTTGATCAATTAAAGTTTTCTATAGAACTTCATCTTCATCCTTACGAAGTGGCATGGATACCATACCGATAACAAGCGATGTTTGATTTCCATATCTATTGTTAATTGTTATTTGGATTCTGTATGGTGTGACGTTGTAATGAACATCACTCATTTCTTACTTGGAGGACCTTAGTTGTATTACCATGATGTATATCAATGATATCATTGAGGAAAACTCAATACATATTCGTTTAAATATAACAAACAGCTAGTTGTTTTGAAGCCATGACATCAAAACATATTAAAAATTATTACCAAAAGAAGCCTAAAGAGCTTTCTGAAAAGAATCTCCCATCTTCTTACCAAGAGGGAGTTTATAGCGGAAATTAAGGAGAGTGGAATTATATATGCTGTTATGACTAAAGAAGTTGATAAAGTGATGCAGAAAGTTTATCTAAAGTTTAATTGGAAGTTAGAAAGTTGACTTTTCCTATGTGGAACTCAAGGATCTTCCTAATGAATTGCTATCTATGTGTAATATTCAACATATTATCGACTTGGTTCCAAGATCTCAATTGCCTAACTTGCCAGTGTGGGAGAATACGATATACACGTATTGGAGGGTATTTCATTCATTTCTGTTCTCTTTTATATTTTCTGTATATTGTATTGGTATACTGCTGCTATACCATATACCAAAGAGTATATAAATATAAATAGAATAAGTAGAGAGAATATACTATCTCCTATGATTTTCTTTAAAATCTCTAAATCTTCATGATGTTGCACACAGTCCAAGGTGGGCGCTGTTCTATGGGGTAACTGGGTCCAACAGTAAGTAGAAGGTAAGTGTTCAGTTACAGATGCAAAAGGATATCCCTTTAGAGAAGATCCCAAAGTAATGTCTTGGCTATTAGTTGTCAGCTGAGCACAACTCTAGATATTTGGATCAACACTCCCAAGATTAACAAGGAAGTAAAGGAATCAATCAAGGTGATCTTGGGTGCAACAGGGGCTGACCAATATATTATATATGGGACTGTACCAGGGTAGTCAGCTTGAGTATGGCCAGAAGCTTAGACTAGATCTCTGGGATATAGGACGGACACTCATGGGTTACATATTTACTGATATAGGGCTTTTGTATAACTAAGAGAGGGAACTCTAGTTCAGGCCTTGCTTCAAACAGTGAGTGGGCAATACCGAAAACAGCAAGGTATTAGAGATTATTGAAGGGTTTTCGATGGGTATAACTCTGGGCTGTTAACAGAGGCCTTTATGTGGGCTTATAACAAGCTGCTTGAAGCAAGATCTGGGACCGAAGTTAAGGCAAACAGGGGATTACAAGTGTGCTGCAAGTTGGCCTTCAAGAGAATCAATCTGATATAAAAAAAAAAGGGGGCTGTATAAAGGGTTCATTGAAGATAAAATCTGGTTCAGTGAAGTTGTTAACATAGGACTGTGAAGAGAGGTTTTAGCACAAATAAGGGTAAGTTTATGACAGCTGCAGGTTATTAACTTGAGGGGTTTGGAATCACTAACCAAGATACAACAGAGAGGTGATTGAAGGTCTGCCATAGGGTTTATTTGGACTGTGTTTGGGTTGAAAACCAGGATTAGTATTGGATGGGGTGGTTTCTAACAGCGGCATGGTATAAACCATGGAATTCTGGGATTTCAATAGGGGAAAACAGCCAGGAGAAAGGATGATTTGCAGGTGTGGGTCTTTAAGAAACACTTTAAAGATGGGTTTGATTGAGTTTTCTGGTTCTTTTAATAAAGAAAACAGTGAATAGAAAAGAAAAGAAGAAAGAAGGAAAAGACGAAGAGGAAGAAGCTAGAACATACCTTAGGAGTAATCCTTACCCCTTGATCCAAGTAATCCCTACAGGGATTCAAACCAAGGCATGAAAGCTTGAAGAAGGAGAAGAGCTCTTACACGTTGGAGAAGAAAACCCACCAAAATCTCTTTATTCCAATATCATTGTCGAATACAATAGGGGTTCTTCCCTTTTTAAAGAATTAAAACAAAAGAAAATAGAAACTCATGCTAAGGACGTTCACGTGGGGTTCTTAACACCCACTTTCTAAAAGAATGTAACAATTTTTTTTTTGCTAATGAGAAGTGCTTACAAATATACCCAAAAATAAAAATAATAATCCCCAATGTATCCTTAACTCTAGTACTTCATAAAACATGAAATAATATTGACTCTAATAAGGACTCAAAACTAAATCAAAGCCTCCATAATGTATCTCCATGTGTTTTTCCATGTTCCTCCTTGTGTCTTCATGCATGGATCCCACCAAGGCCATGTGTGGGTCCCACCTTGGCTGTAATATCCGCATCACTTCATCTCTTTCTCACATGCACACTTTCCAACTTAGTTTAAGAGCTTAAGGAATTCGCAGGGTTTTAGAGAGAGGGAAGAGAACCTTCATTGATGTCAGTAGCTAGTGTATGAACTGCATGCTATTTGAAGTTAATAAATTTATGGTATTTGGTAGATCTTGAATTAATACAAATAATAATTTTTTTTGAGCTTTTTTTTTGGTGCTGGAAATAAATTTTTGGTGGAAAATTAAAATCCCAGATTTGACAAAATTGAGAAGTACTCTCGATTTTTTTTATAATTGGCTGTTAGATCTTGGATCATTTAAATCCTAGCAGTCTGTGAAAGCAAGTTTCAAGTTAATAGGATGATCATTGAAGCGTTGCTACTCATTTCTCTGCCCTATGTTTACCGCTCCTATAGAACTTTGTTTTTTGAGTTCTATTTTGCGATAAATAACGATGGTAACCCCCTATGATTGATTACAGCAAGCTATTGATGGTAAATGATTTATTTACATCCTTTTTGTTGTTGTTAATTGGTGATGGGTAGTGTAAAACCCAAATATATACGATTTAGTACTGTGCAGTCCCTCTTAAATCAGTGTGCATTGGTGGAAAGTTGTTGCGAGTTCGTTAGGGCAGTGAAGTGTTTTTATGTGGTCTGCAAAAGGTGTTCAAGGCCTGATTTGTATAAATCAGACGTAGTTGTAGTTTATTTGATATTAATTGTTGAAAAGAGCAGTAGCCCAATTACATCATGTCTGAAGTGAGTCAAAGCTCTAATGCTTCTGGCAGTTTGGAGGTGATTCAAGTAGTAATCATGGTAGTGACCTCCTAATTTGCAAATTACAAACTAGATGCAAATAATTACTTAGATTGGTCACAGTCAACTCTTCCATAAATTTGAGGGAAAGACAAGGTGGGATATTTGATAGGATATCTCCAGTGCCTGATTCCTTTGATCAATCTTATAGCAAGTGGGATGTGGTGAGTGTGATGAGAACATAGAAGCCTAGGTGGGACCCACACATGGGGTTAATGGGGTCTACTTGTGAAGAATTTGGAAGTCTATAAGGGTCTACGGCATGAAAAAAGAGTATTGCTTCGATTTGGAGCAAACTTGGAGCTTTTTGGAGCAACTTGTCATTTTGGAGGTAAAGTGGGGCCTGCATATAGCCTTGGTGGGGTCTATGCATGAAGAGAAGTAAGGAGAAACGTAAGAGCATCCTAAAGGTGTTTGGTTTTGTTTTAGAGAGGTCTAGTAAACAGTTTATTAGTTTATTTTATGTTTTTCATTAACTATTAGAGTAGGACATGGATGAAATTTTAGTATTATATATTGGACAAAGTTGTAACTAGCTACAAAATAGGGTTTTTGCAGGGAGAAATCTCTTCACGTGATTTGAGAGGAAGAGTATCTTTGTGTTTTGATGGTTAGGATAGAATTAGAGGGGGGTTCTTGCTTTATAAAACGTCTCCTATAGTTTGTACTAAATTTTTAAATTTGAATAAAATTTTGAAGCTAAATTGCTCTCCTCTTTTCCAAACGGCTGAAGGTGTTTCTTCATCAAGTTTTACCTAAACTTGATTCTAGGTTGGTGATTTCTTAGGGAGGATTGGTGATTTTCCTCAAGGTATCTATCCCTATTTATTTATCTCTTCTTCTACTTCATCATCTTCTTCTATTCTTTGCTATTTTTCTGGTTTTTGGTTGAGATTCTTACTACCACAGTCCACAAGCCCATCTCCATACACCATCTTCTACATCCCATACATCTCCTTCATCTTCTACAACCATTAAACAATCTCCATATCCCTCCTTATCACTCCCTAACTCACCATACGCCAACCAGCCACTCTATTTTCATTCCCCAATCAACCCTACACCAGTTGGTTGTTATAAAACACCCATAATTTGTTATTTCTTATAAAGAAATCACCAGAAGCCTGCTGCCAGAAATTTTCTTAAGAGGAGTTCTACAGCTTTGTGCTGCATCAGAGTGCCACTGTGATGTCATGGTTTCACCACTGTATGCAGCCTGAGATCATAAACAACCATCTCTTCCTTGAGACTTCAAAACAGATTTGGCCTGTAATATCCCAAACATACTCAAAAGTTGGCAACACTACACTGCTCGGATCTATGAGCTGAGAATATATTTCTCATATGAAGCAGGGTGATATGCAGCTGTCTTATTATTTTTTTCTTAAGGAGATGTGGGAATAACTTGATCACTATCAAACCTATCATCCCAAATGTGTGGAAGATGTTGCTTCCTGGAAGTTTGTTTTAGAAATTCATATTTTCGACAAGCAAGTAGGGTACAAATACTTGGAAGTGGTTCTTGTGGCATTGGAGCATGATATTTATGTACCTACAAGTGATGAATGAATGTTACACTGTATTTTTCAACTATGTATAGAGCCTTACCAGCAAGGGTTTAAACAATGTGAATTTACTTCATTGTCAGTACGTTAATATTAAAAACTATGGATATTACATTTATATTCTGTGTTTTTTATCCCCTTGGTCATCCTGGAAATCATCTGTCATGAGATCTTAGATTTGTAAAATAATGAAGGTACCTTTTGTAGTACTGTTACGATAGTTTGCAAATGAATTTAGGTAATTAGGAGATTGGAAATGGAGGTTTGCTGAAAACTCCTTTCCTTTTCTTTTTCCACCTCATACAATGCTGAGTTGTATCTCTTACCCTCTGGCTTTATGATGGTTTTTAGCTATATCTATATGTTTAATTTGTGCAGGTTATGTCTGGAACTGCTGCGGAAAAAAAAATTCAGCAAATGTTGTTCTCCCGGTTTATGCGGAAAAAACTCAAGCCTTGTGATAATGATTGCAAGGACCCAGATTCTTTTTAAGATCATCTTTGATATGTTCAAGGGGATTGGTGTTGAAAATAAGTCACTAGTTCAGTCTTAATTATTTTATTTTGTCAATAGTAACTTTGATACCAAGGTTTCCTGCACATGCACACGTGCACACATATATCATCAGGTTTGATAATTCGTAAGAGCAATGGTCCGGGGAACCTCTTACATCAGCAAAGGATAAATTTAGGTAGAGCTTAAACTTATCAAACAATCGGCATCCCAACAAGCTGAATATGAATATAATTTGAAGCAGAGGATGAGAAATGGGCAAGATCAAACTCTTCTAGATAGGCTGGCAGATGGGTGTGGCAATGTACTACCAGGCTTGGTTGGCCCAGCCTGTTTGAGACTAGTCTGGGCTAAGACTTGAGGCGACAGCAGCCTAGACTCTCCGAAACTTGTCCCGGAGCTGGGTTTAATTGGGGATGTTCTATTTCCTCAGTTTTTTCTAAGTCCACCTCACTTAATTTTTTTTCCTTTAATACCCCTCCCCCAATCTCTCCCTCCCACACCTCCAGCGACCATTCTGGTGGTGCAGCTCTCCCCCCGGTGGTTGCAGCACACCTCCGGCACCCTATCCTCTCTCTCTCTTCCTCTTTCCCTCTCCCTCTCCTGCACTGCACTCCCCTCTCTCTCCCTCTCCCACAATGCACTCCCCTCTTTCTCTCTCCCTCTCCCTCCCTTTCTCTCTCTCCCTCTCCCTTCTTTTTTCCTGCCGGTGTCCTATTCAGACCCACAGGCCCGAATGGTCCGCTTGGACCCCCATTAGGGCCTGCGAGTCTGAACAGGTCACCGGAAGGAAAAAAGAAGGGAGAGAGAGAGAGAGAGAGGTGCCGGAGGGAGCGCTGGTGTATAAAAGGAAAAAAAAAATGTGAGGTGGACTTAGAAGAAACTGTGGTGGCAATAGAAAGTCCCTTTAATTATCTGCCCTGATTGGTGACTGGCATTACCAAATAGTAAGTACATACATTCACAGTCTAATATGTCTGTATAATCACAAGTTATTGTTTCGAATACCCAGGTACACTGCCAACTCATTTCACGTAGAGTAGCTATTACCTGGTCCCCGCCCCACCCCTAATTGTGATGCCCCATGCAAATGTAAGATTTGGGCAGCAGTGCCTACTCATTGGTATTCACTTACGTTGGTTAATAGTTTCTTTAAGTTATTAACTATTGACTGATCCACGAAGAAGCAAATAGCTATAATAAGGGGCATGTTGGACTAGATCTAGGGTCTACAACCATGCAAAACTAACTGTATAGGCTGAGCCTTACAATCATTGTTGCCGAGCAAAGGTGCATGAATCGTCTGATTTGCTTGTAGGCATCTTGGGCCGAGTAAAACCTGATGTTTCTTTCCTTTATGGGTTTAAAACCTCGTCATTCAAGTGTGGTATACACACTAAGAATGGATTCCACAACGTGTCTTACTCCTGCTTGGATTTGAGCTTCTTGTTCTTACATGAATAATCATGGGTCAAGATCCATTTCCTGTTTTATCACTCATATTCAGATTGATTTTCAGTATCATTCAAATTCTTTCAAGGGACCGGCTCAATACTTTCTGTTAGGCATCCATCTAGCTTTTAAATTCAGTTAATTTTGCAGTGCAAATCCAAGATATCAACCAATGTTCAAATTCAATCTTTGCTGCAAGTCCAATATGCTTTATATATTTTCCCATTAACTTCAAACTTTTTCTTTCAATCTTGAAAGGGAGCTTCTATTTCCATCACAGTTTTTTCTTAGTCCACCTCACTTAATTTTTTTTTCCTTTAATATCCCTCCCCTAATCCCTCCCTCCCCCTCTGGCGGTTGCAGTGCACATCTGGCACCCCATCCTCCTCTCTCTCTCCCTTCCCTCTCTCCCGCACTGTACTCCCCTCTCTTTCTCTCTCCCTCTCTCTTGCATGCCCTCTTCCTCTCTCTCTCTCTCTCCCTCCCTCCCCCTCTCTCTCTTCTCTTCCACTTTCTCTGTCTCTCCCTCCCTCTCTTTCTCTCCCTTCCCTCTCTCTCTCTCTCCCGCACTGCATTCCCCTCTCTCTCTCTCTCTCACATTGCATTCCCCTCTCTCTCTCTCTCTCTCCCACATTTCATTTCCCTCTCTCTCTCTCTCTCTCTCTCTCTCTCTCTCTCTCCTCTTCTTCTTTCTTTTTTTCTACCCGACGAGCTGTTCAGACTCACAGGCTGAACGAGGGTCCCTCCGTCCCCCATTCGGACCTGTAGGTCTGAGCAGGGCCACCTACATTTGGAGTTTGACCCCCGTTCGGCTTGTGAGTCTGAATATCTCATCGAGGAGAAAAAAGAAAGAAGAGGAAGAGAGGAGAGAGATGGAGGGAGGGAGGGAGGGAGGGAGGGAGAGAAAAAGGA
>JAOXJP010266133.1:0-20576 GCA_025762735.1 Platanus orientalis
ATCCAGGATTAAACTGGGACCTCTCTGGTCTCGTAAAACTGTATGAATAGTGTTGGATCGATCCAAACGACCCCAATTGCGATTCTTTTAAGGAAAATTGATTTTTCTTCCGTTTGGGGAGTATAGGACCCCCTCCAACTCGATCCAAAACCCTATAAATAAGATTAAAAAAAACTAATGACCTCATTTACATTAAAAGGAAAATAATTAGAGAGGTTTAGGGGATTTGGGGGTTAAGTGTGGGAGTTTATCCTCAAATTGGATAAGTTTCACTCCAAACCTTGGAAATCTACTACTTTAGCTCATTTTCTTCTCAGATCTAGCCTAAGTAAGTATGAATTTTTGTTTCTTTAACTAGGTTTATGTATTCTAACCATGAAATGCTTTGATTTCATTTAGAGGGAGGTGGAGTTGGCAAAGGCAAAGAGATTGTTGAGGAGGATCCTCTTGTGCATTGAAGGTTTAAGCTTTTGGTGAGTGGATATATTGTTTATGCTACACTTTCCCTTCCTAGGTTCATAGAAAAGTGATTTTATCCTATGTTTGCAAAGATTTATAGATTCTAATATTTATGGGAATGGTTTGTAAGTTAGGTATGTTGCTTATGCACACTTTTCTTTTCTAGGATCTTAGATTGATGTTTATGGCTTGTATTTTGGTAGATCTACCTCTATTTCCTTTAAGGATGTTGATTTCTTACAAATTGATTACGATTCCTTAATGTGAGCATATTGGTTGGTGTTTTCTTATTGATTTTCATGATGTTCTTAGATCAATGAGTTGTGATATTGTAAATAGATCTTTGTGGGATGGTTAGGATGGTCTTTATACTATGTGATGAAGTTTGGGAGCTTGATTTAATTATGATGTAGGGTGTGGTAGGTTTCTTATGGGGAAGATTGAGGTTTCTCTTAGGTTTTCTTTGAATTCCTTAAATCTTGCACTTTACATGTTTGATAAAATGTCTCTTATAGATTTTTCATATTATACACATGTTTCTTGGATGTCTTTTGATTCTTTGCATAAGCCTAGTGTCTCTTATGATAGATTCTTTCAAATATATGTTGGTTTATGATAATTTGTGATGCTTTATTGATTTCATTTATTATTCAATTACTTTTTCGGTATTTTTCATTTGATTTATGTGATACCATGATGAATTATGCTAATTCTTTTGATCCTTATGTGGCCACGTTACTATTTTCATCATGTGATATCTCTTAGTAGTACATGCATGTTATCATAGGCATGGTCTAGTCCAGAATTTTCATGTGGCTATTTACACAGGATTTCTACATGATTTTTTTAAAAGGATTTGACACACTTAGATTTTAACATACATAAATTTTATCTTAAAATGATTTTACATCCATGAGTATTCCTTATGTCCTTAGTTATGGGTCAAGCATATTTACTTGAATATTAGCATTTGACCTCTTTTATGTGATCTTCTACTACTTCCTTGGACTCTTCATGGGATGGAACATGTAGATATTTCAAATGACATAATTATGTAGTATCTACCTTATTTATAAAATATGGTTTTGGATGTGAAGAATTGATATGATACCCTTATGTAAGAATATGACTTATTGAACCCAGATACCCTTAGGTGGGTTAATCCTTGTGACCTTCATATACGTGTATAGAATTTATGACCCCGGAGACCCCTATGTGGGTTTCCCTTCTTGGGTGCGGAGACACCTTTGTGGGTTGCCCTTCTTGCGCATGGAGACCCTTATATGGGTTATGTGATGTGTTGTGTCGGAGATCCTTACATGAGCTATGTGATGTATTGTGTCAAGGACCTTTACATGTATTATGTGATTTGCTTTATCAGAGACCTTATTTGGTGCATATATGGTATGTTTTGTCGGAGACCTTATATGGTTTATATATGATATATTTTTCTAGAAACCGTACATGATTTATGTGATTTGCTTTGTTAAAAACCTTTCATGGTTCATTTACACTTAGATATGATACTTGGTGGGACACTATTATGATTTGCATGTGACACATATACTACTAAGCATGTGCACATCATACTTAGCTTATAGCATATGCATGACCCAACTTGATCTATTTTAGATATTCTTGCAATTATCTTATGACTTATGTGTACTCGGATCATAGTAAGGATACATGTTTGGTAGACTTAATGTACTCTTATTCTTGTCTTGATTCTTTAGCTATCTTGATTATTCCTATTTGCTATATTAATTATCTTTACTTTCCTTTAGTGTCGTCTAAACTGCATACCCTCACGCTAAATTCGTCAAGCTTACTCTAATTGGCACCACCCATAGATGTGTAGGCGTACAAGTTGGATGGCACCTTAGGACGAGAGGGAGGTGGTTGGAGATTGGGCGACGAGACCAGACATTACATCTTAGCTTTCCATTTCAGTTCTAGTTTACTTTTCAGAGTTGTGGCGTATTTAATACTTTGTTTAACTAAGATGGGCCCCTTTGTGGGTAAGACTTATATATACTTTATGGGCAGGTTTAGGCCCTTTTATGTTGGATGTTTATGAGTTGTTGTAGACTTGGTGTTTATATATTTCTACTGCTCTTATTTGAATTATCTCATCAATATTACTATTCCGCTGCAATTGTGATATGTAAAAAAAAGGACTTAAATGGATGTGACTTAAAGGACAAACTTGAAAGAGAAATTTATTATTTTGAGTGTGATGTGAATAAGTAAGAGGGTTGATGACCCACTCCAAGCACATTGGTCTCCCCATGTGAGAAATGGGTTCAAGGTGGGTTATTCCTATGTCACAGATCTGAACCCGACCCACTTCATGGCCAATGGTTTAGGTCTTGACAACATGGTATTAGAACCTAGGTTTATAGATTCTGTAGACAATTTGAGCTATTTTGGAGTTAAGGATTATGTTTATGGACAAATCAATAGAAATGTTTAAGAATTGATTGATTATTCATGTCTGATGTTTAAGATTTGAAGATTTTAAGTATCTTAGCATTAAGTTAAAGAATTATTAGAATTTTGTACCGAGGCTATTGTTTGTCTTATTTTAGGGGTTAGTTATGGCAGCAAGAATAGGCACTCGATCAAATTCGTCCACCAATGCACCACCGGAGGGAAATATTCTAGCTGGAGTCATTGGTGCAATTTGGGACTTTGCCAATATGGTCAAAGAGTAGGTGACCCATGGGGAGCAGCCCTGAGAGAGGCCAACTAGGGAGTGTAGTGACATTTACAAGCGGTTTTTCCGTTGGGACCGCTAGAGTTTATGGGGACTTCTGACCCCATGGAGGTTAAGAACTGGATTGCATAGATCGAAAAGATCTTTGCTATCATGGAATGCTCTTCAAAGCATAGAGTATCCCTCGCCACCTTTGTTCTGAAGGGCGAGGCAGAACATTGGTGGAAGGCCACCTAGGACACCCTCACTTATGATGTTACAGAGCTTTCTACATGGGATATGTTCCTTTATGCTTTTTCCAGTATATTATTCTAGAGGGATATAGAGATGAGAAGATGGTTGATTTCCTTGAGCTTACTCAGGGTAGTAGGATTGTTCTCCAGTACAAGAAGAAGTTCACTGAGTTGGCCCATTTTTCACCACTGATAGCGGGAGATGATAAAACCAAGGCCAAGAAGTTTTAGAGAAGACTTAGGACCGTTATCGGCACATGGATGACCACTGCTCATTTGAGGACTTTTAAGGAGGTTGTTGAGACTGCGCTACTGGTTGAGTATGACTGTGATGAGCTTGCTCGGAGCCATGATAAGGGCATGAAGCGCCTTCAACCTACAAGACCGAGAAGAGCAGAGAACACCAATAGGACTAGCATGATTAAGGTGCCAAGGCTGATTGATTCCAGACCACCATGTCCGAGGTGTGGTCGCCTCCATGCTAGAGCTTGCTACAGGGACACCGGAGCTTGCTTCAAGTGAGGTCAGGTTGGCCACATTATCCATAACTGCCCATAGTGGAAGAACTAGACCACTATACCTGAACAGGCAAAGCAAAAGGCTAGAATTTTAGGGCGTGTGTATGCCATTACTGAGCAAGATGCCTAGGCATCCTCGTCTGTTGTCACAGGTACACTTTCCCTATTTGGCCATGATGCACGAATCTTGATTAACCTAGTATCCACCCATTCTTGTATTGCTTGCCACTACATGAGACATGTCGATTCCTTGTCCGAGTTTTTAGATTTTGTCATAACCGTTTCCACACCGTTAGGGAAGACCATGCTAGCAGAGTTGGTATGTAGGTCCTATGTATTTAGGATTGGGGATAGAGAGTTATCTATGGATTTGATTATGCTTGATATGAATGACTTCCATGTGATTCTGGGAATGGATTGGTTGGCAACACATCATGCCACTATCCATTGTTACTCGAATGAGGTAGTATTTTATCTACCTGGTCAAACTGAATTCTCTTTCCAAGGAGTAAAGCGCAACTCATTTCTGAGTGTGATCTTTGCGATTCAGGCAGAAAAACTTCTTCAGAGAGGTTGCCAAGGCTATTTAGCTTAGGTAGTTTATAGCCAAGCCGAAGGGACAAAGATCGATGACATCCCATTCATGGACTTTGTTGACGTATTTCTAGAAGATCTCCCTAACTTGCCTCTTGACCAAGAGATTGAGTTTGCCATCTACTTAGTCCTTGGTACCACACCTGTGTCTATAGCTCCCTACCATATGGCACTAGCTGAACTGAAGGAATTAAAGATGCAATTTCAAGAGTTGCTTAACAAGGGCTTTATTCGCCCAAGTGTGTCACCCCGGGGCACACTAGTACTCTTTGTGAAGAAGAGAGATGGTTTGATGAGGTTGTGCATCGACTATTGACAGTTGAACCAGTTAACTATGAAAAACAAGTATCCGTTGCCTACGATTGATGACTTGTTTGATCAGTTGCAAGGCGCCAAGGTCTTTTCAAAGATCGACCTTAAATCGAGTTACCATCAACTCTAAATCAAGAAGGAAGACATACCAAAAATGGCTTTCTGCACTAAATATGGACACTATGAGTTTTTGGTTATGTCTTTTGGCTTGACAAATGCACTTGCTACTTTTATGGACTTGATGAACCATGTGTTTAAACCTCATTTGAACACCTTTGTGATTGTGCTCATCGATGACATTCTAGTTGACTCTAAGAGTCCAGAAGAGCATGAGGAGCATTTGAGGATTACACTACAGATCTTGAGGGAAATGAAGCTATATGCGAAGTTCAGAAAATATGAATTCTGGTTGGACCAAGTTATATTTCTTAACCATGTAATCTCCAAAGATGGGATTTTTGTCGATCCTAAGAAGATTGAGGCTATGGTGAATTGGTAGAGACCGACGAATGTGCATGAGATTTGTAGTTTCTTGGGCTTAGCTGGCTATTACAGAAGGTCAATTGAGGGCTTTTCAAGCATTGCAGGGTCCTTGACAAAACTGACCCAGAAGAATGCAAAGTTTGAATGGAGTGAAGCATGTGAGAAGAGCGTCCAAGAGTTAAAGAACCGGCTAGTGTCTGTACCGGTTGTCACTTTACCTTCGGGATCCAAAGGCTATGCTATGTATTGTGACACTTCAAGGCAAGGCTTATGTTGTGTGCTTATGCAGTAAGGCAAGGTGATTGCATACACCTCCAAGGAACTAAAGCCATATGAATTGAACTAAACCACACATGACTTTGAATTGGCTGTTGTTGTGTTTGCTTTAAAGATTTTAAGGCTTTATGGCGAGACATGTGAAATCTATACGAACCAAACAAGTCTGAAGAATATTTTCTCCTTGAAAGAGTTGAATCTTAGATAGAGGTGGTGGATGGAATTAATAAAGGACTATGACTATACCATTCACTACCACCCTAGCAAGGTGAATGTTGTGGCTGATGCGTTGAGTAAGAAATCATCAAGTTTCTTGGCTTGCTTGACTGTGGGGAGGACATCTCTTTATAAGAAGCTAAAAAAGATGAAGGTGAACCTTCAGGTGAATGAGTTGAGTGTACTTCTTGCACACCTTAGAGTGCAACCCACTATCCCTGATAGGGTGAAAATCGCTCAAAGAGGTGATCCTTAACTTATGAAGATTATGGGTGAAGTGAGAAGTGGTGCTCGGACAGACTTTTTTCTTCATGAAGATGGTTAATTAAGATTTGGCAATTGCTTATCTGTTCTAAATGATTCTGAATTGAAAAGAGAGATCTTGGAGGAAGCTCACCATTCTACCTATACAGTACACCCCAGTAATACAAAGATGTACCATGACTTGAAAGGCTACTATTGGTGGAGTGGGATGAAGAGAGAGGTTACAGAGTTTATAGCTAGGTGTTTAATATGTCAACAAGTCAAAGCTGAACACCAAAGACCAACTGGATTCCTATAACCATTAGAGATTTCATAATGGAAGTGGGAACACATTTCCATAGACTTCGTAATGGGTTTGCCTAAGACAAGTAAATGATTCAATGTTATTTGGATGATCGTGGATAAATTAACAAAGTCTACCCACTTCTTGTCGATCTAAGCTACCTACTCTTTGGACAGGTTGGCACATCTTTATGTTGATGAGATTGTGCACCTACACGGTGTTCTAGAGAGGGTTACAAAATGCCATGGGAACCAAGTTATGTTTTAGTATGGCTTTCCACCCTCAAACTGATGGAAAATCTAAGAGAACTATTCAGACTTTAGAAGACATGATGAGGGCTTGTGTCGTTGATCTGAAAGGTAGTTGGGATGCACACCTACCATTGATTAAGTTTGCATACAACAACAACAACTACCAAGCTAGCATCTAGATGGCTCCTTATGGGGCCTTGTATGGTAGGTGATGTCGAACCCCAATATGTTGGGATAAAGTTGGTGAGAGGAGAATTCTCGAACCTGAGCCTGTCTAAATTGAAAAGACTCGGCTTATTCATGAGAGGTTGTTGACGGCACAAAGCAACAGAAAAGCTATGAAAATAAGAGAAGATGTGACCTTGAGTTCAAGGAAGGTGACCATGTGTTCCTCAAAGTGTTGCCAACCAAAGGCGTGATGAGATTCGGGAAGAAAAGAAAACTTAACCCAAGATTCATTGGACCTTTCGAGATCCTAAGGTGAGTTGGTGAACTCGCTTATGAGTTGGCTCTACCCCCAGACATATCGCATGTTCACCGCATTTTCCATGTATCCATATTGCAAAGATATTTGCATGATCCTTCTCACATCCTTGAGTACGAGCCACTTCAAGTTCGTGAGGACGTTTCATACAAAGAGCAACCAATGATGCTTCATAACCGCAAGGAGCAAGTGCTACGGAACAAGGTTATCCCTTATGTGAAAGTCGTATGGCATAATCATTTCGATGAGGAGACCACATGGGAAGGAGAAAATGAGATGAGGACCAAGTACCCACATTTATTTCATCACCAAGGTATGCAACTTAAATTTAGGGATTGAATTTTTATAAGGGGGGAGGATGTAATGACCTGCTTTGTATAAAAAAAAAGTAAAAATGTAATTTTAACACTGTAAGGGTAAAATTGTCCTTTCACCTGTTTAAATAGACCATAGAGTGGTTTAGAAACCCATAGGACCAATTTAGAAGTGTAAGACCTAAGTTGGGCCTCGAACTTGTCAAGTTCAAAAGTTATCCCAATTTTGCATTTAGGATACATTCGTGGGCTCACTGAAAAAAAATTCTAAGATAATTGGGAGTCATCCCTTACCTTGATGGAAATATCTAGGAGCCTATTTCCCATAAAAATAAATGGTATACAATTACAAGTTTCATATAAGAAGTTATACTCATTTTACAACGAGGTGTTTGTGCTGACAGACCTATGTATTTGGGGTAAATTCCTAAGCTCATTGACATAAATCCTGAGTTAACTATGATATGAACCATGCCTTTTTAGAAAGTTCTTTGAGTCTAGTTTCCAACCCAATAAACGGAGATCGATTCTGAGTTTTATGGAAAAAGTTATGAGCATTTTTGTGAAATGGGATAAAAGCTGTAAAAACTCTGTTTTTTATCGATCCAACTTATTTGGATCATTATAGGATAGAATTTGAACCTCTCTGGTCTCATAAAAGTGTATGACTAGTGTTGGATCGATCCAAGATTGAACCAAGATTGATCCAAATGTCCCAAAATGTATTTTTTGAGGAAAATTGATTTTTCTTCATTTTGGAAAGTGTGGGACCCCCTAACTCGATCCAAAACCCTATAAATATGACAAAGAAACCCTAATGACCTCATTTACATCAAAAAGGAAAGAATTAAAGAGTTTTAGGAGATTTGGGAGCTATGTGTGGGAGTTCTTCCCTAAATTGGGTAAGTTTCACTCCAAACCTTAGAAATTCACTAGTTTAGCTCATTCTCTTCATAGATCTAGCCTAAGTAAGCATGAATTTCTATGTCTATACCTAGGTTTATCTATTCTAACCATAAAATGTTTTGTTTTCTTCTAGAGGGAGGAGGAGTTGGCAAAGGCAAAGAGATCGTGGAGGAGGATCCTCTTGTGCATTAAAGGTTTAAGCTTTTGGTGAGTGGATATGTTGTTTATGTTGTAGTTTCCCTTCCTATGTTCATAGAAAAATGATTTTATCCTATGTTTTCAAAGATTTGTAGATTTTAATCTCTATGAGAATGGTTTGTGAGTTAGATATGTTGCTTATGCACACTTTTCTTTTCTAGGATCTTAGATTGATGTTTATGGGTTATATTTTGATGAATCTACCTCTATTTCCTTTAAGGATGTTGATTTCTTAGAGATTGATTTTGATTCCTTAATGTGTATGATATTTTTGACCCTGGAGACTCCTATGCGGGTTGCCCTTCTTGGGCACGGAGACCCCTTTGTGGGTTGCATTCTTGAGCGCGGAGATCCCTTTGTGGTTTGCCCTTCTTGGGTGCGAAGACGCTTATATGGGTTATGTGATGTGTTGTGTCGGAGACCCTCATATGGGCTATGTGATGTGTTGTGTCGGAGACCCTTACATGGGCTATGTGATGTATTGTGTCGAGGATCCTTACATGTGTTATGTGATTTGCTTTATCAGAGACCTTATTTGGCTTATATATGGTATGCTTTGTCAGAGACCTTATATGGTTTATATATGATATGTTTTTCTGGAGACTGTACATGGTTTATGTGATTTTCTTTGTCAAAAACCTTTCATGGTTCATTTACACTTAGATATGATACCTGGTGGGACACTATTGTGATTTGCATGTGGCACATACACTACTGAGCGTGTGCACATCGTACTTAGCTTGTAGCATATGCATGACCTAGCTTGATCCATTTTAAATATTCTATCTTATGACTTGTGTGTACTCGGATCATAGTAAGGATACATGTTTGATAGACTTGATATACTCCTATTCTTGTCTTGATTCCTTAGCTATTTTGATTATTCATATTTGCTACAGTGATTATCTTTACTTTCCTTTAGTGTCATATAAACTGTATATCCTCACGCTAAGTCCGTCAGGCTTACCTAATTGGCACCACCCATAGCTGTGTAGGTGTACAACTTAGATGGAGCCTTAGGATGAGAGGGAGGTGGTTATAGATTGGGCAATGAGACTAGACATTACATCTTAGTTTTCTATTTTAGTTTTAGTTTACTTTTCAAAGATGTAACCCATTTAGTACTTTGTTTAATTAAGACAGGGCCCTTTGTAGGTAAGACTTGTATATACTTATTGGGCAGGTTTAGACCATTTTATGTTGGAGGTTTATGAGATGTTATAGACATGTTGTTTATATATTTTCACTGCTGTGAATTATCTCATCGATATTACTATTCCGCTGTGATTGTGATATGTAACAAAAAAAATGGACCTAAATGGATGTGACTTAAAGGACAAACTTGAAAGAGAAATTTATTATTTAGAGTATGATGTGAATAGGTAAGAGGGTTGATGACCCACTCCGCACACGTTGGTCTCCCTATATGAGAAACGGGTTCAGGGCGGGTCATTCCCATGTCACGAATGCCCATGGATTTGGATCTTAACACCCACTCTGGCTATAAGTAACACTATAGTGTAATGACGGAGCCTCGTGGTCTATGATAGATTTATAGAAGGATAAGTGGCAAGACATCAACAACTTATAGAGGCAATTTAATTCTTAGTTATCCCAATAAAATAAAATAAAATTGGGGTAAATCCTATTCCCCCCCATGTAGGATTGTATTGGGCCTAGAATATCACCAAACACCACAATAGACTTCCCCGAAGTATGCTTATGAACATTTTTACCTTCATACATGATTATTTACATTTTTTTCCCTTCTTGAACATTACGAGGTGTTACATACTACCCTTTCCTTATCATCCGATAAATGCATGCTCAAGGCTTACATGCAAGATGATACATACCATATGAAATATGGTAATATAAAAACAAATTTCTATACCATAACATATAGAAATACTAAAATTAGGATTGAACACTTGAATGGATAAGATTTTGATTGTACAACTTTCCATGCATTAATAGAAGGAATCAAAGATAAACTACATAGGTCAACCTTCTATTTCCCATGTCCTATGATTATACATCCACCACATAAACTACAAAATCAGTACTTGATATTGGCCTCATACAAACTTATCTTACAATAGCAAAAGGTCTATTGTGATCTTGCTTTGCATTCATCAAGTTTGCAACTTAGAGAACACTTTAACTAAAAAGATAGTTTATGATACATATATAAACTAAACCAAGAAACACTTCACCCTATTTGTGGTGTGTTTCTGATCATGATCTCCAATCTTAACAAATTGATTTGATATGCTTTATTATTATTTTTTTTCCCATTGTAACAATAATTTTCATGAAAAAATCAATCATTATTTGATTTCTAACATTTTAACCCAATAAATATGGTAGGAATATTTTCAACAAAAAAATATTGACATTTTACTCATTATTTCTAAAGGTCACCTATATGTATTTGTGAGGGCATTGAGTATACACTCACAAAGAATATTGGAGAGAATATTTCCCTCCAAAAGATAATTACATTTTAATCAATATTTATGAGAGCAAACTATAACAGTCACAAATACATTCGTATTAGCAAGGGCTACAATTAACCCTCACAAATTAATTTGTATTAGCGAGGGCTAAATCCTTACCCCCACTAATACAAATGTATTTACGAGGGCTAACTCCTTACCCCTACAAAAAAAAAAATAGACCTTTTGTGAGGACAAATAATCACACTCACAAAAATATTTGGTGAGAATATTTTCCTTCAAATATTTTGTATTTACGAGGGCCAATAATGCATTTGCAACAGTATTTTGGTCTCGTTGAAATAATTTTGCCATTTTACCAAATACTTGAGAGGGCAATGTTTTTTCCTCACAAAAGTATGTTTTTCCAAGGGCTTTTGATAGCCCTCACAAATGTTTTGTGGCTAAAAGTCATATTGGTTGTAGTGATAGTTAAAACGGTAAAAACAATTTTCAAATGAAAAGTAGGTCCCTAAAATAGGGGTGTATAAGAGTAAAACCATAAAAAAAAATATTCAAATGAAAGGTGGAACACTATTAAGTTTCAACAAGTAAGAACATCAATTTCATAACATTACCTGTGAGATTAATTAACACAATTTGGAATAGTGTGTAACTTATAATCAAAGGATTGAGTAACTTTTATTCGTAGCAGCCAGTAACCTTTCTCTCTAAAAATGTGTAACTTTTACTTGTAATAGTAAAAAGCCTTTACTAATAGAAATGTATAATTTTTTTTCTTATAAACTAAGTAACTTTTAGACCTAAGTGTTAGCAACTTATTCTTGCAGAATTATAATCATTATTAAAGGAATCCCTACATCCAAATTATTTGGCCCTCGTCTTTATACACACAGAGTGAGTTATATATGGTCAAAACTATAAAAAGTGTTCAAATGAAAGACGGATTATCATTAAGTTTTAGCAAGTAAGAATATCAATTCTTAACATCACTTGTTAAATTAATGCACACAATTCGGGTCAGTGTGTAACTTTTATTCGTATATTTAAGGAACTTTTATTTGTAGAAGTAATCTTTACTTATAAAAGTATTTAACATTTAATCGAGTAAATAACCTTTACTTATAAAAGTTAATAACTTTTAGTTGTGAAAGTAACTTATATATGAGCAATGAATCTTATCATAAAAATATGTAACTTTTAATTATAAAATTGAGCAATTTTAAGTTGTGGGAGTAACTTATATGTGGAGCAAGGAACCTTTACTCGTAAAAATGTGTAACTTTAAATATAAAAAAATTGAATAACTTTAAGTCATGAGAGTGGGTAACTTTTTCTTGCGGAATTGTCGTCAAGATAAATGTTCCCCTAAACCCAAATTATGGAGTTCTAGATATGAGTAACGAGATACTCCTAACTAGCTGTGTCACTTGGAAAAATACTTATATTACCAAGTTTTTTGTGTGTTCGTATGTCTACATTTCCCCTCTTTAACGTTCTTGAGTGATAAGGAAGAAGGGTGTTTCAGCATGCTGTTGTTATATACTACATAGCTCAGGTTGATGCCAGAATGAGAAGAAAAAAAGGATGAGGGAAGGGGAGGCCACTCTTATACTTCTGTGGCACTTCGTGTGAAAGAGAAAGAGTTGCAAAAGAGGATTGTGTCGCTGAAGCGTGTATTGGGAGAGGCGTAAAGACAATGATCGTCATTCCTTTTTTTTGAGGAGAGGCACGATCTTTTCAACTATCGTGGTGTGAGAAAGAGTTGTCAGAAGAGGAGTGCCGATCTAGCATCGTGGGAGAGGAAGAAGAAAGAAAACATAAGAAATGAAAGAGACAGACATTAGTACACTTTGTTTCCAAGTTAATGATGGGGCCCACTATGCGTGCTACGTTGAGTAATATTATTGGAGGGTGTAAACCCAGTATAAATCCCTCTGGTGTAACGGATTTGGTGGTGTTGCATAGAACCGATAGCTCAAATGCCTTCTTGAGCAGCTCGTTTCCACACGTTCACATGGTTAAATTGTAGCATACTCGATTAGTCTCATCTGGGTTGGGTAAAATCTGGGTTGATTTCTCCTATCTTTTATTCTAAAATGCTTTAATGGCATTTTTAAAGGTGATTTCATGGTGTGGGGGTGTATAGGGAAATACAAATATGAAAAAGCGCCCAAAAAACAAAAGAAGAAGATTGTAGGCATCCATTATTCCCTTCTTTGACAGGTATTAATGCACTGGAGTAACCAAGGAATATTTATCATTTTCCTAAGGAAACAAATAATTTTAATTAAAGTGCAACTTCATCCTTTCTATTTACAATTGCAGATGTAACAAGTATAAAATTATCCCATAACTAATATGGGATTAAATCTGCCAAAGGCACTTCATTGATAAAGCAAAACAGAGATGTCATGGAGTCTTAAACAACAATCAATTTCATAGACAATCCTCAATATATGAAAAATCATGTATTTTCTGGTCTCTTATTTGAATCCTTTAAGGGTATCTAGTTCTTTGTTGAAACAGTTAGTAATGATCTTTTCTGACTGTAAAGCTCTTACAGTTGTATGTAATTTCTTCTTCTTTTAATAAAGTATCTTATTTATGAAAAAATAAAAAAGAGATCAAAGAATGGCGTTCTTCACAATAAGGATTGGTTTTCAGATCTCTTCCACCTTCCCAGCTTCTCTCTTCCCTGGAAAAATCAAGATCCTTGATTAGTTCTAAAAACAGCCATTCACTCAATTAAAATATGACCTCTTAAAATATGAATCTGATAAATTTTCTCTACAAACACCTAATAATTGAAACAATACACAACATACAGTAGATGTGATAAAATAAATTTTATCATCTAGTTCCATCACTACAGGGAGAAAAGTTTAGCATCAAAACACAAGCTTCTACATGACAGAACAGAAAATAGAATAGTTATCTATCATCTGTAGATGTGAAGGAATGGGTTTCTAGAAAGCAACATGTGATGAATCAAATGGAAATACCTCCTAGACAAAGATTAACCCAATAAGATGATCCTAACCACCCAATAGATAACATTATTCCAGATGGTAGAAAAATATAAAGAACCGCTTTAAAAATAGTCAAATAACCAGATGATTAAATATGTCTAATTGGATCTGTTGTTGGACCAAAAAATTTCCTTGCTGGGCCCATTGGAAGGTGCAGTGAGAATCTCTTGTTTATGGGTCACTCTGCGGCAGAGATTTGAAAATGGCTTTGCCCTGCCAGATCCTGATTTTGGCACAGGTTTCAAAGGATCGTTTTATTGGGCAACACTTGTTGATACCTAAGTGATTAGATGACTACATTTGCACCTAGCAAATGTGTCAACTGGTGCATTTGATTATGATAATTTGTTGTATAGGCATTATTTGACATCTAAGAGCCCACCAAACTAGACTAACAAACGCGATAACAGTCTCAGGTTATGGTCTATCAAATGGCATAACCAAAAGCCGTCATTTGATCCCCATTAGGAAACAAATGCAATACCACTCAAAAGTCCTGAAAATGAAATCAATATCACTTTAAACGCATTCAATATCGCTTTAAACACATTTCTCTAAGTTCACTAAGGAGAGACTTTTTGGGATTTTACACACCACAAGACTATTTTTGCTGAAACAGTATTTTACAGTGATAGCTTCCTGTACCTGGCTTTTGGTCAATCAAAGATTATGGATGTCTCCAGCACAGTTTCCAAGCCTGACATGTCAAATAGCAGTGGCATAGGAGGCGGGCAAGATCCTCATCCAAGGTTCATACTGTCATAGTCCCCCAGGACCTCTAAAATGGCATATTTTGGCCCAAAGTACCATCAGACAGAGAGATCGCCAATTTAATTGTTAGATATGATTGGAATATCATGGGACTTATGGACAGAGGGATCGCCAATGGTGTGCCATCACCGGATGATCTCGAAATTTGTACCATAAGATTGCCATGTCAAGTAAGCGCATGACAACGATGGGAAAGTATTTCCAAAGGGATTTGCCTCTCATACGAAAATCAAGGCCCACAGCCCAATCCTCCTCATTTTGACATGAATATTCTTTCTAGGAAATTCCATTAGATATTACACACTAAACACTATGCATCTTAGAGATTCATACCTGGGCTGTTTTAGGACATGCTGACCTTTTGAGGTCCCAATTTGTTAATAATACACCAATCATCATCAGTTTATTATGTAACTCAATTTTCACCCACCTATTATTGGTTTTCTACTTGACAGGAAAGAAAGAGACCTATAATCAATACTCATGACTTGGCTCCATGAATAAATAGTTAATTTCAAGATAACAGAGACCTATTTTCTACAATGCTGAGACCATCTGCTAAGAGGCATAATGCGCTTTGGGGGCTCTCTGCTACTATAAACTTTATAAAGTATAAACATATTTACTTTTTGATACTTGAGGAGATGAGCTGTTTTATGTAACCTTCATGATTTGTAGGTAGAGGTAATGTGAGTGTTTTATACTGAAAGAGAAAAAAGAGGCATTATGTGGCTGAGAGAATTGACAATTCATTCCACAAAAAGCTATGATTAGACACTTTTAACCTTCTTGGTTCGGAACTGTAGTTAGTAGGCAGCACACTGTGTTGTAACCTTAGTTCATAGAATCCATTCAAGCTTACCGACTAAAAACATTCAAGTTTTTGACATACCTTGCGTGGCCCAATTGCTAATTCATTTTCCACAATAGATATTGCCTTAAAGCCCATAGGATGTAACACCTCTTCATAACTACATGACAATAATTATTGATGATTGGTCAAATCACCCAAGAATGGATAAATAATCTTTATAAAATGGACGATTTAGTAACATCAAAGAAATAAGAGAAAAGATGATGGTGTAAGTCCTATGCATCGTTGAATAAGATATTGACAGTGGATCGATAAATTAGTAAAGTCAGGTACATGAGTAGTGTGTGCGTGATGTACAAGATGGATGAAGAAAGCATGAATCATTTACTTCTACATTGTGAGTCCTTGTGAAAGATACATTAGAAAATTTTCATTTTATTTATGTGCATTAGAATATTCCACAAAGCTTGATATCATTATAGAAGAATGGAGATTGAAAGCTTTTGGTATAAAAAATGAATCTTATGGGATCTATTTACCCTTTTGCCATTTGTTGGTGCATGTGGAAGACAAGAAATAGGCACATGTTCAAAGACAAGGACCATGCGTTATGTGATATAAAACAAAGTGAAGTGGTTGATGATACATTGTGATTCTATCTCCAACAAATATAATGATGTGAATCCATACACTGTTTTCGAATACATACTGTACACCTTGTGTACAAAGATTTTCCCCCTTTGTCTCCTTCGTTAAAAGAAAATAAAAATAAAAAGATGAGAAGAAACACTCCAAGAAAAGTTTGACAAATAATAACAGTTATAATAATAATGATAATAACAATTAGAAGAAGAAGAATAACAATAACAATAATTACTCAAGAGAGAGAATTACTCAGCTACAGAAACTTTATATGGGGGTCCACCAACATGATCGCTAATCTGTCACACACAAAATTATAATAATAAAATAAAAAACACATAACTTTCAATGTAAAGGTGAAACTACTTAATGACTGTATGTTCTAAAATTAAAAAACCTCACTGGAAAAAAGACCTCTTTTATTATTTTTTATTGGCATATGGAAGGTCCTTTTATTTTGAATTACGTACAATGTAATCTCATAAATCAATGTGGTTTACAAGATTACATTAAAGGATTCTCATTAATTTCACGATGAATATCTAAGACACAACAAAAAGACTTGTGTTCACCGGAAACATAAGAGTTATGAGCTCTCCATCTGGCTTTAAAATATCTGCAACTTGGCTAGCCCAAGATGGCCTCATGCATGGCTCAATTGCGCAAAAGAACCTGCAATCTTCCCATTCTAATGTCAGCTTCAAAACCAATGCTTCTTAAGGTAAGAAATGAACTTGAATTCAAGGTGAAAACTTACGTATAATCGAAGATGAGATCAAACAAATCAGTTGGATGCCAAGTGAAGAAGTCCGCCCTTAAAAAGGTAAAATGATTTGCATCTGATGATGAGGAAGACAACTGGATTGAAAGGTTAGAGAAAGTTTCTTTTAAAAACAAATTGAAATAAACAGAATTAAAGTTTCTTAAGACAAATTAGAAAATCTAGAAACTAGACTTAGATTTCATGAGGGCCCAAACCTGATTCACCTGACATTAGTGGAGTACTTGAAGGACCTTTTTGAGTAATGGTTCACTTGGTAATTTGATCTTTGATTTTCAAGTACTCAATTAAGTTCTCAATTACCCAATTGAGTTTTAATACTTTATCAAAATTTTGGAGCACAAATGCTTTTATGGTTATTTTTCCCCCTAGAAGAACCAAGCTTCCTCAATGACTCAGCCCAAGTCTTGAGTGAGATATGTCAACTCAATGAGATATCAGTGAAGTTGGGTAAAATGATGAATTGAGAACAAGGGAAAAGCATAATCAAGCATATTAATCTACACTAGTACTTCAGTAAAAACAGGAACTACGGTAGATTTTATAAGACCGGTCTCAATAACCAATAACTTCTGAAGAGAAATAACAAACCAACTGAAACAAGAATAGAAGATTCGGATTTCATGTATGAAATCTATCACACATACCGGAAAAAATAAAATAAAATAAAGGCTAAAATTTCACCCTTTTCCTTTAATTTTCTGGTGAAGAAATAATGAGATTTAATGATTTGGAATGAGCTCACATACTGATCATACCTCTTTTGCCTTCTTAACGGCATGGTCTGATATATCCACACCTACAACATAGCGTTCAGGGCCAGCAATTGCAACCACATCATGACCCTGTCATATATGAAACATTATACTGCTGGCTACAATAGAAAAATCAATAAGCTGATGAATAAAAATTCAACTGAATTACATACAGCAGACTTTATCTCATCTCAGTAATTATTTTAAATGAAGGTAATAAAGAGAAAGCTAATAAAGGTGATGAGAATCCTCCAGAACATAAAGAATCCAATGGCACATGCCCCTAGCTGATGACTCTTAGCAACATGGTTTGTTTGCCGACTGATTTGTGCAGATGGAACTTTTAAATGTTGCACAATCCTGTCAAATAAACAAACAAATATCCACAGGCTGAGATCTTTGAGGCCTATCAATAAGCACTTCACATCTATCTCAGTCATTTCTTTAGATCCCCAATTAACATAGCCATAGGGGCGTTTTCTTTTTCTTTTTTTCTTTTTTGATTGGTACAATAGGAGGACTTTGCATTCATGTCATGATTATGGAATTTCTTCCACAAGGACAATCCATCTTTGTAATATACATTGCTGTATCAGATATACTCATTTCACAATACTTCGTATGTCTTTTTTTCTTTTTCAGTAAATAATTGTATGCTGTTCTACATGTTTGTATGCATACATATAGGATATATTCCATAAAATTCATAAAACAAAAGCCAATTAGCAAGGTACATACCAGGCATGAAGTCTAAATAAACAAGGAGATAAGATTCAATTATTGAAAAAACAAGAAGGATATTAATTTCACTTGACAAATTAACTGTAGAAAAATTAGAAACAAATTGAAGAGATCACTTGAAAAGACAAACTCAAAACCAGGCGCCAACCTGATTTATGAACAAGACATGACACCAATTATTTAGTCATATGGTTTTGTTATTTTATTTTTAGTTATTATCTTCTTAATATTTCAATATACTTCTACAGATATCAATCAGGGGTCAATATATTTGATGCAATCCAAGTCCTTATCCAAGTTGGACATTACCTTCTTTTTAATGGAGCAATTTCAACTAAAGTAAAGAACATCTAAATCTCCAAAGGGCACTGTCAAGTCACAAGGAAGTTTTAAGAAAATAAAAAAACAAAAACAATAAACTCACAGTACCACACCCAGGGACTAGGACCCTTCCCTTGGGAAGCACTTCTGTCTGAAGAAGATGTAGAATCACAGGTGTTGGCTGTTCCAGATCCCATGGGGTCACTCCTTGTTCCCAGCATTTGTCCCAACCATCTAATCACTCAGGAGCTAACATTTCAGATAGAAAAAAACACTCACAAGTTTTAAGAGGAAATATAATGAAATACATTTCAGGCATTCGACAAGCAAGACAAACGATTAGGTAAACAGAATAGTGCATCAGATAAGTAGAGAGGACTATTCTCCATGTCCTTGAGTATGCAAGTGTATTCTAAAGAGAGAACCAGACCAGGAGCACCATATTTGCTTACCAAAAAAAAGGAGTACCACATTTGATCATCTCCCCATGTCCTTCAGCATGCAAGTACATATCTAAAAAGAGAACCACACCAAGAGTGTTGATAGTGAATTAACCAACTCTCCCAAATCCTTCTGGTGTTAGGAGTTACAGGAATGAATATACTTCAACACCCTCCCTCAGGAGGAACACTGTTCTCTCGTGGAAACACACTTGGGAAGCCAGGCGCGAGTCCATACAATGCATACAAATGTGAACGCCACTACATTTGGGAAAATGCTTTCACTGGGATTCAACGTCACGACCTAGCTCGGCACTGATACCATCGTGATTGTGAATTAACCAACTCTCCCAAAACCTTAAGGTGTTAGGAGTTACAAGAATTAATATACTTCAACAAAGACTACCAAATTTGACCATCTTGTCCATGCCAATGCCACTAATGCCAATCAACTTTGGAGTTTTGTTGAAGTTATTGATTTCTGTATCTCCTAATACCTTAAGGTTTTGGGAGAGTTGGTTAATTCACTGTTAACATGGTATCGGAGCCAAGCCATGTTGCGAGTTCAAATCCCGGTGGAAATATTCTCCCGGATGTAGTGGTGTGAGCATGTGTACTTCTCGTGTGGACTTGTGCCTGGCTCCTCAAGTGTGTTTCTAGGACAGAACAACAATGTTCCTCCTAGGGGGTGTTGAAGTATATTAATTTTTGTATCGCCTAACAGCTTAAGGTTTGGGAGAGTTGGTTAATTCTCTGTTAACAAGTTTAACATGTAAAGGAAGCCCAAGTTCAGTTCAACAAAGAAGATCAAACAAACAAGAGCTGAGACTGGGTGAACAGTACTCAACCAGTGTATTTTTTTGGTGAGCTGAGATCAAGTTAAAGATCAACCAATATGCTGTATCATTGAGGTGATACCTCTGATGATGATTGTCAGGTTATAAAGGAGCTAATGTCTTACAAAGGAAAACAACCCACTACAGGATATCTTGAACTTTTCAGTAGGATATGGAGATGGTCAGATTACTAGGATAAGAATGTTTCGGGAGATGGTTTAAAACCTTAAAGAGAGTAGGGGGGGCCCATTTCTGAACGTGGTATTGGCTCTTTCTTAATAAATCAGGTCAGATTACCCACCCACCAAAATCCAACAAATAAGTCAGGTCAGACTGTGTTCTATTTCCCTCTTACCTCAGTCAGTTTCAGAATAGTGAAAACCAAGTAAATAGATAAAGAAGATTACAGCCTTCTGATAGCAAAGAGGATTGGGAACACTCCCCTTAACTAACGCTAACCACCACCCCCTGTCGGGG
>JAOXJP010266144.1:0-20573 GCA_025762735.1 Platanus orientalis
ATAAAAATCTTACCTAAATATCTCTACACCCCAAAAACCTATAAATAAGACATATCCTCTTCTTTAGAGACACGGCTAGAAACCCTAAGCCTCCCTTATTCTCTTACGGCTAGAAACCCTAAGCCTCCCTTATTCTCTCACGGCTTAGACCCCAAAGTAATCCCCTTTCAATAGTTAAAAAACCTTAAGAGACCCACTCTCTAACAGCTTAAACCCCTCAAAGAACCCCTTCACTCTCTCAGGGCTTAGACCCTTAAGCAACCCCTTCTCATCCATGTTAAAAATCCTAAACTTTCTCTCTCTCCTTCTCTCTTCGGGCTTAGTGTTAGATACCAAACCATCAAAGTTGTTGCTGCCCGTATTAAAAGAAAGATACCAACGACTTGTGCAAACATTCAAAAGGTGCAATCCATCCCTCTCTATATTAGTTAATGCCAATCATATTTGTATTTTTATTTTATTATTCGTTCGTTTATTTACTTTGTCTGTATCAATATACTTTTTTTTATTTCTTGATAAGTATGCTTTGAACATTTTATCCAATTTTGTTTACAATGTTGTAGTATTTCATTGGAGTTGTAGTTATTTTATTTGGTTCTTTGTTCATTTGCATATTATTCACAATGGAAAAGGGATGCACCTTATTTATCTTATTATTTTATTGGTAGATACACCTAATCTGCACCTATGGATATCTCTTTTGTACACTCAAATTTTTGCTTAATCAAGGCCCAGTCCAATTAGGCTGGTTTGGCCCAAGACAAAGCCTAGTTTGATGAACTCATTATGAATCAGCCCAAACCTTGTTCAAACCCGATTTAGCCTGGGTCAACCAGCATCTAACTCAGCTAAAGTTAGCCCATCCAAACCAAGAAAACCTAAGCCAATTTTATCTCCATAGACTTATCTTTTTTATTTTTATTTATTGTTTATTTTATTTTATTTTATCATTCTCTCTATCTTTATGTGCTTGTCATAGTTTGTGCATTATAATTATATCTTGTACATGAATTATGCATTACCTCTCATGTTTCATTTGGTTGTGTGGACCGTGGCTTTAAGGTACGCCCTTCTAACCCATTACTTTGTATTTTAGCTTTGTAGAATTACATGTTAAGTATATGAGTTACTCATGGAAATAATTTAAACAAATAGGTTTTATATGTACATAAGCACACACATACACTAGTTAGTGGGTCGAATCACTTGCACGTGCATGACACATGTTTTTAAAATAAATTCACATTGGCACACACCATACATAGAAATATAAACCCCAAAATTCAAACCAGTTTAAGTAGGTAACCACGTATATGGGTGGACCAGGGTGCCTAACACCTTCCCTGGTCCATAACCGAACCACGTACCCAGAATCCCTGAGTCGACCAGTTTGAAATAGAGTCAGACATTTCAAAACAATTTTAAAATAAAATTTATTTATTTTCTAAAAATAGATGTCTAGTCACATCTTTAAAAAGATTGGTGGCGACTCCAAACCATCGTAGGTTAAGCCCATGATGAGTGGATCACTTTTCTAAGGGGTCCACCCATCATGCAAAAACAGAGGCCCACAAAGGTTATATTCCAAATTTGATGTTTTTAATATGTTTACATTACAAAAGATAGTATATATTATTTAAGCACCATATTTAGTACCTTTCAATGAAAAAAACCACAAATTAAAATAGTTTGTATATGATTACTTTTATTGTAGCATAATTTAATGCTATATCAAATTGTCTATTTAATATTTTATATTCATAAAGTCACACTAATATATAAAATATGATATGGTGGTAGTGGTGATTTTATTACTACCATTATGATGACGACAATGACGATAATGTTAATGGTGGTGGTATAAAGGAATACAAATACATTACATACACACTATAAGTCAAAGTGTAACATTAAAATTGTTATGATATTTTATGATTTTATTTTAAATATTATTTACTAAATAATTATAAAGTTTCATTGGGTACAACAATTAAATATTTTTCATCTTGTATATTATAGGTTCAAATTCATTTTTATTTTTTTTCCTTTATTTTTCATAAAAGGTATACTACATGCGTAGACGTATACCTTAATGTGTAATCATACATTTTAATGTGGTTGTATGAATAAGTGAACGAATATTAAGTACATAACATATATGTGATACCATTATAATCTTGATACTTCTTTTGAAGAGTATTAATTGATGTGAACACATAATGAGAGAATAATTTATGTGTAATTTAATGTTTTAAATGTGAAATTTTGACTGTTTGAATGAATAATAATGTTAAATGTCAAATTAAAGAGGCAAAAATAAATAATTGGTAGATAGTTAAATATAGTTAGTGGAAGTGATATCATTACTTTTCATTGGTGGATGTTATATCTCACTGCAAAGATCATTAATATTTAATAATAATGAAAGATAGTTTTATCTATTTGAAAGATAAAACCAAAACACATATACATATATTCAGATTTATATTAAAATATTAAAAAAGAAATACAATTATTCTACAAATTAGAGACATATAAGTAGACTAAATTATATATATATATTCCAAAGATAAATATTAAATGGAGGCATTCTATACATATAAAAACTTAAATATGTATAAGATTTATAATAGTCTATTATTTTTCTTTTTTTCTTCATTAATTGTTTTCATTATAGTGTACTTTATCACTTTTTAAATCACTGGAGGCATTGTTAATTAATGGATTGTAACCAACGATTTAAAAAATTAGTGTATAATATATCATAAAAAAATGTATTTCAAATATAATTTACTAAACTTGAATATACAATAGTAAAAGAATTTACTGTCTTAAAGATAATACCTTAATTGGTATGTCTTGTCCTTTCATTTTCATCATCATTCCTATTATTATCATAAATTTCTTTATTAATGTTTGATCATAATTTAACAATAATTACAAAAAAAAATCTTTCTCAATGACAATCAATGATGTTAACTTTTTATCTAGTGATTTTAAAAATCTTGATTAATTTCACTAATGTCAATTTCTTATGATGATTTTTAAAAATCTATTTATATTTTTATATTACAAAGGATGACATGTAATATTTAAATACCAATTTTATAACCCCTTTAAAGGAATAAAATTAAAAGTTAAAGTGGATCAAAATAACTACATTTGTAGCTGTGATATTCTTATTACCATGTTGAGTTTAGTTGACATATTACATACTATTTCTATTACATTCTTAAAACATGTTCGTATATCAAACCATATTAGATATATAAAACATGATGTAAAAAATATGTTATTGAAAAAAAAAAAAAAAAAACATACTAAATGACCCCTATAAGATGAATGTCTAGAAGTTACAAACTATTTGTATGATATATTTTTTTTGTTGAATGACTACTTTTATGATATAGTGAGAAGAATATAACAATGCTTGTAAAGTATTCAATGCAATTGTAACATATTTGATGGAGATTATAAAATCTCCGAAATCTATTGATGAAATTCATCTTAAAGTTTAACATAACTAAAAGTTCTATCCAATTTTTTTATGGTAGACATTTTGGATTTTTTTATAACCGAAGCAATATTTCTATTTTGTCTTATTATTCCAATCAATGATGGAATGGGGGGACCTAGGGTGTAGAAGACTATATCATAAGTGTTGTTTGAATTTATTTATTGTTTGGTAGCTATGTATGTATCTAATATTTGCTGTATAAGGATTAGATTGATGTGATAGATACCTTATTTATGTTGCGGTGCCAATATAAAATAAAGTATCTAACAAAGTTATGTAAAAAAAATATTACGGCTACTTTCTCTTTTAATTTGTATTTTTCTTTTATAGTTGTTAATTGGAAGTGAATAATAAATGACTTACATATCATATTGAGCAACCTAAATCGTATCTCGCCTAATCATGTCCAGCATCCATCAAGCGTCCATTTTGGATTGACACCTGACAAAAAAAAAAAAAGAATAAAATAAACATTGACTTTTACCATGTGTTAAAGATTTGGACTACCTATTTTTTGCTATATGTCAACATGAAATAAACACTTGAAGGTTTGATGAATATGATCCATTCAAATCTGCTGGACTATCTTTTTTAGAATATTTTATATTCTGAAATAAAATATAGAATGATCATTGATCTAAGAACATAATATTTGAAGAACTCTTCCAACCAAATTAAAAAAATATGTAATTGTTAACAAAGTTTTTTTTTATTTATTTTTTTAATTAAAAAATTATTCTTACTTCAATACATAATACATAGGTCATCGACTCGGCATTAGATAAAAAGAGGTAATATACCTTTTTTTTGGTAGTAAATAATTAAAAGGTTCAATATGAGTGTTCTATATAAAAAAATAACCAACTATTCATTTAAAAACCATCTCTAGTTTTATTTCGTTTTAATTTGTCATAGTATCCAAGTGCATATACACCCTAACAAAAATGTATTTATTTTCATTCATCACCAAAGTTTAAATAATGATATAAATCATGTCATTTAATAAAAAAACTAAGATGATTTCATTAATAAATCATGTTATAGCTTGTTTGGCAGCCACCTGTAATGTATCATTTCATTTGAGTTTCTTAAGGCATTTGTAGCTAAGAGATGATGGTTTCCTAATGAACTCATTCAAATTTATACTGATTTGTTAATTAAAATTAGAAATGAAGTCATCTTAAGTTTTCCTATAAAATGAAATGACTTATGTCTTCAAATATAAACCACTGCAAATCTGAATGAGTTCATCACAAACCATCCCATTGAGGGTACAAAAGGCTTGGAAAACTCAAATAAAATGATTTTATTACATGTGGCTGCCAAATACAGCCTTAATAAATGAATATGAATTAGTTCATTTTGAACCATCACATGTCATGGGAATTTGAAATAAAATGATTTCATTAAAAGTGCTGCAGTAAGATACAGTCATTGATATGATGATTGTTCATGATATCATTGGGCAAGATGCTACAAAAGATGAGTTTTTTTTTTTTCGGTTAAATACGAAGTGACTATTTTTTTTGGGTTTTTTGATCCGGTTATGGGAGGCCAAGATTATCCATGCCCACAATGAGTGGTAAATCACACATTGAGCACTCTCCCATGCTCTCTGTTTTCTATTGGGCCATGGTGTGTTAGCTTTAGCGAATATAATACAAACTTAATGCCAATTGCTCCACATTTAGAGATTTGTTCAGCTCAAGCACTTGGGCCTACTACATGAACCAAAAAATGGTTTTTTTTGGTTTTTTGGTTTTTGTATTTTTTGTTCATGCAGTACGCTCAAGTGCTTGCACTGATTATTGAGGTATTAAATACCAATTCTTAACTCCCTAATTAAACAAAATACATTAAACCCAAATAATAATAATAATAATAATAGATACAAAAAAACCCAAATTAAGTAGTACGCACAATGCGTATGATAGCGAGTGCTGCATGGTGCAATCCATGTCTTATTTTATTTTAATTTCTCTTTTTTCCCCTCCCAAGCTGTTTTTTCTTTTTTAAATTTACCAAAAAAAAAAAAAGAAAAGAAAAGAAAGAAGCTATTTTACAAATAATAAATAAACAAATCTTCAAAAAATAATAAAATAATTTTCTGAAAAATAAATACACTGAATTCTCCCACGCTGTTTCCTGCAACAAAATACCCTCTCGATCTAAGATTTCCAGAGACGCAACAAAGCAGTTAAAGAGAGCGCGAAATGATCTTGCGGGAACCCTAGAATTTGATGCGAGAGCCGAGAGGACATTGGAGGACAGAGAGGTAACGTTCATCTTGATTTCTGCTAATGCTCCCATTCATCTCATCGGCCATAGATGATCTTTGATTTTTCAGTTTTTTTATAGTAATTTTCGATGGAGGTTTTACTGGTTTTGGGCTTGATCTGTGAGCAGGATTTCTGGGTTTTGCTTCGCTATCATGAGTAGATTTGGCATTTTATTATAATATATGCAATTCCAATAAAGTTTCTTCCTTTTTGATGGGATTGAGAGGGTTAAGGATTATTATAGCTTGTTGTGGATTTGTATTAAATTTTATCGTGGGCAGATTGATTTAATTCTTGGTGGGTTGGTATTAATATTGCTATTTGTGATGTTGTTGTTGTTGTACAGGGAAAGCCCGATTTGGTAGTTGGGACTTGGGAAGGGAAGGAGAAGCTTTCACGGATTCAGTGAAACTCTCAGTTGATTTGTTTGAATTTGTATCGGAAGAAATTAGGGAATTAAGCGGGAGGCGTGTTTATAGACTGAGATAACTTAGTTTTGTTTGCAAGGAGAGATAATGGGGGTTGATTTGAATTAATAGGATTGTTTTGCTTGTTTTTTTAGAATCATAGATTGTGAGATATATCGAAATTCAGAAGTGGGTCTAATTTGGAGCTTACTTTGGTGGCAGTTTTTAAAATCAGATCTTGATAAAAAGGGTGGCTCAGCAGTTGTTTTTAGAGTTTAGCTGTGGGGAAATATTGGAGGAGTTTTGAATGATAGGGTATTCAGAGGGAGAAGGGAGATGAAAGGGAAATCTGTGGGTTTGGAGGGACAATGACTGGAGGGTCATTGGGTCTACGTACAGGGAGCTATGGATCACTGCAACAACAGCTGCAAAACAGTGTTATATTACCGATTCAGACTACACCTGTTGTTCTGCGCAAGCCCTCGAAGATGCTCCTGTCTGGTTCGAGAGAGAAGGATAGGTTTCTTTCCAGGATCTGCAAATTTGCTGGCAGGAGGAGGGTTGGCATGTTGCTTCTAGTGGTCATTTCTGTTGTGGTTTGCATGTCGATATTATCTGCTGTTACTAAAGGTTGGATTTTGTGTATCTGGTTTCTTTTTTTGTTGCCCATCTTTGCTCTTTTCATGGTGCTTCTGCATGATAGGTACTGAATCTTTGAACATTAGCTGATACTACCGTTATGATCCTTGAAGTTATCCTAGTTCCGTAGTTGAGGGAAATTTGGGAAAATATCACCTTTTTTTCTTCAAATTATCAACTAGGATAGAGCTTGGCTGTGATCATGCTTTTTTACTTCTTGTATTTTTTTACTGTCCACACGATTTAGAGGAATATTTGGGTCAAGATGTGCATTTTAAAGGAATAATTGGGTCAATACTTGCATTGTCCCCACCAATGTGGGCAATAGTTATGGTGAAACATGCACTGGGATATGGCCCACTACTTGATCAGTCTCACCATCGAGATCTCATATGACACATATCTTCCTTATAGGATGCTCCTAACCATTCTAATATGAAAATTTATCTGGACAGTTTCCCATGTATTGTGCCGGCATTCTACACAATGTGCCACTGTATGGTTATAATTACCCAATCAGATCCATCTTTGGCATGGGAGATATTCTGCTGAGACCATGGTGGGTCCTTGTGGGCCTGATCCCTCTATATATGCTTCTTGTATTTGTTAAAGCCATGTCATGTTCAGCTTGACAGGCAGACATTTTCACCCAAGCATTCCTCTTCCTAGAAGTTTTTTGTTTTATTAATGTAGATTTGGATATCTGTCATTATTTTTGTAACTTGATGTGCTTGCGGAAATTACCTCTGTTCACTATGACATACTTTCAGATGAAGATGCCACTGATGGTGCTGATACACACCATTCTCGACATATCCAGAACATTAGACTCGATGACAGAATGCCATCAGGTTATCCTGAATCTTCCATGATTTATGGAGGACAAGATAACAGGAAGGATAATAACTCTTCTTTACAAAATATTGTGTCAATAACCGGTGAAAGTGAAGCTCAGCCTTCACCTCCTTCAGTTGTTATGAGAAATGCCCTTCCTCCAGGTCATCCATGTGAAAAGTTCACACTTCCACCTCCGCCAGCCGATAAAAAACGGACTGGACCACGGCGTAAGTTTCACTTGCTAACATTTTCAGGTTTAAGACGATAATGTCATTTTTTTTTTATAAATATTATGCTGTTGCAACTGCATGTACTCTCATATGTAACATAAATAGTATGTAGTAATATCATGCATGTTTTCATCATTATTATTATCAACATCATTAATATGGTGCTGAGTTTTTCTTGATTGTTTGCTCTTTCAGCATGTCCAGTATGTTACCTTCCAGTTGAACAAGCAATAGCCCTTATGCCGAAAGTCCCATCTATATCTCCTGTACTTAGGAATCTAACTTATGTTTATGAGGAAAATTCAAATAGAACAGAGGCATTTGGAGGATCTGAATTTGGTGGATATCCTTCTCTGAAGCAGAGAAATGATTCTTTTAATCTAAAAGAGTCAATGAATGTGCATTGTGGGTACGACTTATTCTCCTTGTCAAGTTTTGGGTGTCTATATCTATATCTACATAATATATAAGAGTACTGAATTCTTAGCTTGAACTGGTTGCTGTTCTGTGTGACTTGATGGATGTATGTTGTCATTGGTCAGATTTATTAGAGGAAGTAAACCTGGCCACCAGACTGGATTTGACATTGATGATGCTGACCTTCTTGAGATGGAGCAGTGCCTCGGGATTGTTGTTGCATCAGCCATATTTGGTACCATGAAGCTTAATCTCTTCTATCATTTCTTTACTTGGGTTTGGCGTAGTGCCTTGTTTTTTCTGATTGATGTTTTCTTGATCAGGAAACTATGATGTTATACAACAGCCAAAGAATATTAGTGAAGCTTCAAAAAATGATGTTTGCTTTTATATGTTTATTGATGAAGAGACTGAAGCATATATGAAAAATTCCAGTGCCCTGGACAGCAGAAAGAAAGTTGGGTTATGGAGGGTTGTTGTCGTCCGTAACCTTCCTTACCTTGATGCGAGACGCAATGGAAAGGTAAGTGTATTTCATTGAGTTAATGTGGTTCCTTTTGACTTTAGGTTTGATCATGTTTCATAGTCAGTTGAGTTGCAATCAGTATACTCTAAACAATTGAATATGTTATTTGCTGATGTTACTCTAATAAATTATTAGGTACAAATAAATGCAGGAACATATATATATATATATGCAACCAAGAATACATTAGCAATTAGGTTCAGAGTCCTTATCTTGGTTAGGCTGAGGACACCTCTCTCTTAAACTACTAAAGGCAAAAAACATATTGATCAGAATAACTACTAAAGGGGAAAAAAATCATTGTCTTACCTCTTTTTGTTAGATAAGATTGGAAGTTCAACCTATCAATGCTGAATTCAGTTATATAAAAAAGTTCAAAAAAGTTTCTTGTAAAACTTCCAGTATTTCTCTTGCTTGAAACTTAGATTAATCAGGATCTAACTTTCTACTTCCAGTTGGGGTAATATGATAGAAAATGCAGTGGCCCTTAACCTTTGTCCTCAATTAGTTATTTCATTGGGCTTGATCCCATAATTCCTGTTTATTATTTCTAGAGTGGGACCCAAGTTCTATGGAAGAGATGCAGGGAACATTTGTGTGGTTGTCAATGAACTGCCAAAACAAATTGGATGCTGTTGTTATATTACCTTTGAAGAGTACTGTATTTTAAAAATTTTCGAAAAAAAAAAAAAATCACCTTTGAAGAGCTAAATACCTTTTTATTCCATTACTTAAAGTTTCTTGACATTTGCTGTTTTTTAGGACTTTATTTCTGGACCATTAGCTGATTTGAATTTTAAGGGTGTTTTTGGAGAAGTTAAGGGGGATGGAGTTACTAGTTGGGCTTAATGGTATCAAAATTTCTTCTTTTAATCGGGATCTTCTTAAGCCACCTTTTTGAGTTTCCTTGTTTATAGAAGGAAATACTCCCTGTAGTGGCTAAAATTTCAATGCATCTTCATGAGGACATTATTCTGGATCATTATTTCATTGTCATATAAAGGGTTTTTCAATCGTGCACAAAGAGGGAGATATTGTAGATGATGTTGCACATAGAATTAAAGCGGGATGGTTGAAGTGGAGAGGTGCTTCTGGGGTACTGTGTGATAAATGAATACCACTAAAGGAGGAGTGTGTGCATCAGTTAGAATCTCAGTTTTCAGAAGAGGAGGTTGAGGAAGCTGTTTTTTCAGTGGACAAGGATAAGTCTCCAGGGTTGAAGGATTCTCCATGCTTTTCTACCAAGTGTGTTGGGAGATTGTTAAATCTAACCTTAGGAAGGTGTTTGCTGAATTTTTTGAGAGAGGTGTTATTGGAAAGGGAATGAACGCAACCTTCATTGTTCTTGTCCCCAAAAAGGAGGAAACTCGCGATTTTTCAAATTTTCGGCCTATTAGTCTTGTTGGTAGCCTGTACAAGATTATCTCTAAAGTTCTCTCCATAAGGATGCATAATGTTATGCAAAACATGGTTTCTTCTTCCCAAGGTGCTTTTGTTAAAGATAGACAGATAGTGGATGGCATCCTTATTGCTAATGAGGTGGTTGATGGGAGGAAAAAAATGCAAGAAACCAGGTCTGGTGTGCAAAATTGATATGCAGAAAGCTTATGATAGGGTAGATTGGGAGTTTCTTCGGTGGGTTTTTGTTGAGAAAAGTTTTAGAGCCAGGTGGATTAAGTGGATTATGGGATGCTTTTTTCACCCACACTTTTCGGTATTGATAAATGGGATGTCGAAAGGATTCTTTTGTTCTTCTCGTGGGCTTAGGCAAGGTGATCCCCTTTCCCCTTTCCTTTTTATGCTTGTGGCGAATGTGTTTAGCGCTTTGATGTCGATCACGGATGAGAAGTGTATTATTAATGGATTTGAGGCTAGTGAGGATGGGCCATCGGTGTCTCACCTTCAATTTGTGGACGATACCATTTGTTTTGTAGATGCGGATATAGAGCAAGTGACAAATTTACAAATCATTCTGAAGATGTATGAGTGCATTTCTGGCCTCAAAGTTAATCTCTCAAAGTCTTGTACAGTGGAGGTGGGTGTCAATGGAGATATGTTCTCTATCCATGTGAATACTATTGGATGCAAAGTAGAAGATTGACCCTTAAATTATTTGGGGATGCCGTTGGGTGGTTATCAACGCTCTCTTTCTTTTTGGGATCCGGTGGTGGAGAGAGTTCACAAAATGGGTAGGGTGGAAAAAGTCTTGTATCTCTTTAGGTGATTGTCTTACCTTAATCAAAGCAACGTTGTTTAATGTGCCTGTTTATTACATGTCGCTTTTTAAGATGCCTAAGAAGATCCAAAAAGAGTTGGAGAAATGTCAAAGGGACTTCTTGTGATTAGGGGGCATGGACAAAAAAGACCATCTTGTGAAGTGGGAAGATGTGTGTAGGCCCAAGGTTTATGGGGATTTGGGGATAGGGCTTCTCAAAGAAAAAAACTCGACCCTTCTCACGAAATGGCTTGGCGATTTTCCAATGAAGATAGCAGCTTATGACACTCCATTATTCAATCAAAGTATGAGATGGACCCTAATGGTTGCGATTGCTCGAGAAATGCTTCTCATTCCATGTATTTACTTAGGAAATACATTTTTCCATTATTTCTTCCTTATGTTAGGTTCGAGGTTGGCAATGGGAAGAATATCAGATTTTGGAAAGACCATTGGTGGGGAAAGTTTTGTTTTTCTATGTCCCATGCTAGACTTTTCTTCCTCTCTAATTAGAAGGATGCTTTTATTGCTGATGTTCTTTCCCCTTCTTTGTTTGGTAGTGGAATCTTACTTTTTCCAGGGATCTCTATGATTGGGAGGTTGATATCCTTGGTCCTTTGATCTCTAGCCTAGAAGGTGTTTTCATGTCCTTTATATTCTTGGACAAAAGAATCTGGATTATGGAGTCCTTTGGTTTATTTTCTTGTAAATCTTTATTTCAGGCTTTGATCCCTTCCTAAAACTTTGATCGTAACTTTCTTCATAAAAGGATTTGGAATCCTTTGGTTCCCCAAAGGGTAAAGACTTTCGTCTAGACACTTGTACTCAATCACATCAATAATATGGATTTTCTCCAACGAAGACGTCCTTTTATGGCTCATCCCCAAGCTAGTGTATCATGTGTAAATGTGAGAATGAATATCCAAATCATATTTTTCTTCATTTTAGGTTTGCTGAGTTAGTTTGGAACTATTTCTTTTCCAATAAGGGAAGGACTAACATTTGGTCTTATTCCCTCAAGGTCTTTGTGTGGCAATGGTTTAGTGGTGGGCAAGGTATTCATGGCAGGATTTTTTGGGATTGTTTGATGCATGGTGTCATGTGGGGGATTTAGAAGGAAAAGAACCTTAGACTTTTTGAAGGCAAGTTTCGCTCTTCAAGCGAGGTGATTGACTTTATTATTAGAGAAGTGGGTAGTTGGCTGTTGTTGGCAAATGAGTTCCAAGGGACCCATTTTTCCCTATTTTTTTCTGATTGGCCTTCGGCTTTTTCTTGGTCTATCCCGTTGGCGAGGAAGACTTTGTTGGAATGGGTTCCTCCTTCTGAGGGCTGTTTAAAGCTCAATTTTGACTGTGCTTTAAAAGGTAATCGTGGGCCTTTCGGGTTTGGTTGTGTCCTTAGGTACCATTCGAGTAAGGTTATTCGGACCATTTTTGGTCCTTTGGGGGTGTGTGATTCCTCTTCAGCTGAGGCTATGAGCCTTCTTATGGGGTTCCACGAATTGAATCGGCTTGCCGTGCATGGGTGTATGGTGGAAGGGGATTCAGAGGTGGTTGTTATATGGGGGATGAGCCTTGGACTAGGCTCTTGGCCACTTCATTCCATTTTTGTATGGGATTTGGGAATTAGTGGACTCTTTGTCTATTTTTCTTGTTCATGTTCGGATGTTCCTAGATACCAAAATGTGTTGGCTGATAGTCTGGCTAATAGGGGGGTCCTCTCTCAATCTTTGTTTTGTGAGAATTTTATTCCGGATGATTGTTAGTAGGGCCTTCTTCCCCTAGTGTTGTATTTTATGTTTTCTCTCTTTTTTCTCAATAAAATTATGTTAATTATCCAAAAAAAAAAAATTAAAGGGAAAATTTTATAAGACAGTTATAAGGCAAGCCATGCCTTATGGACCAAAATGTTGGGCAACCAACAAACAACACGTACATAAAATGAGTGTGGCTGAAATGAGGATGTTGAGATGGGTGAGGGGCAAAACTAGAAAGGATAGAACTAAAAATGGATCTATTTGCGGAAGCCTAGGTGTAGCACTAATAGGTGATAAAACGAGGGAAAGTCAACTGAGATGGCCTCCCTGGTGGCCAAGAGTGGGTGCAAAACACTGTCTTCTTTTGCTGCTCCTGACGCTGTCGCTCAAGATCTGCCTCTAAGAACATCTCATCAGTTGGAATATATACCTCTACATCCTCATCATCCTCAGATGTAGGTTGCTTGTTCATGATCCCAACAACTCGTTGAGGATATTGTGCTTGTCTGTGGCTAGTGCTACCACACTGTAAACAAGCTACATTGCTCCTTTGAGGAGAACCTCCTGGCCTGCGAGCTCTGTAGGGTGAAATGGGTCTGTTAGTCCTGCCTGAAACTGCTGGTGCCCCATTAGGCTGGGATCTATGAACTGTACGTGCCAATGATAATCCAGGTGTTTGAGACTGAATGCAGAAGCGCTATCAGAGAAAGACTGTCTCTATTGGGTTCCCTTCAAGTGATCTTCTGTCGCATATGCTATATGAATGACATTAGATAAGGTGGAGAGGCGAGCTGAACACATATTTGTTGCGATCTGATGATGCAAACCACGTCTGTATAGAGCAATCATGAGATCATCATCCTAATGAGCCTGTGCATGCACAGCTAAGTGATGAAAACGATTAGTGTACTCCATAGTAAAAGAACTCTGTTGGATCTACGTGAGATATAGATGGGCTCTTTGTCTGACTCCTGGAACCTCAAACCTGCACTTTATGGCTACCCTTAGGTCATCCCAATGCCTGAACGTATCTAAAGTTCTGTGCTCCTCTTTGTGATTGTTCTACCATATCCTAACAGTCCCCTTTAACTTTGCCTCAGCAAATTTCAGCCGCTTGCCATCCAAGATACTATGAAAATCAAAGAAAGATTCCACGCAGTGCAATCAGTCCATAAACACATCTGTATCTCCTTCACCATAAAAATCAGGCACCTCCAAGAACAAATTACGTCTAATGGCTTGCTGGACAGCACCATGGGAGTAATCACGGTCCTCTATAAAATCTCGCCTAGGTTTGTTTCGCCTAGGACTATATTCCTGCTTGTGATAGTCCGTCTTAAATTGTACATGGCTGCCACCACCTCCACCAGTCATACTAGATGAAGCATTCTTGGTAGTTTCTAGTTGAGGAGTTTCTTGATTAAGTCATTTTCCCTTATCAGAATTTTGCTTTTTATTCATGTTATTGATAAGAATATCCAACTTGGCATTTACAGTATCAAATCTGTTATCAACCGATGTCCTCAAATTGTGGAGTTCCTTTTTCAACCTCGCAAGTTCCAAACTTTCAATGCTTGCTCATCCACCACAGCATTAAGAGATGTAAATGTCCTTTCTCTTGGAATAGCTATGTCAGCGCTATTAGGATCCCAACTCAAACAGAGCAAGTTGGTTACCTAAGCTCTGATTCCAATTGATGTAGATTGCATAAGAGAAAGGCAGTGATTTCTTGTAATTATAGGGCCCACACAACAATTAGAAACACACTTTAAAAGTTAGGATAACACAAGGAGCTCATGCAGAAAAATTCTGTGTAGGAACGTGAAATTACCAAAATACCCTTGTCAGTACATCATAAAAATTATGGGTTTTGGCAAGTTGTTCTCAGGTCCAAAGTGTCTTTGTCCCAAAGTTTAACAATTTTGGAAAAGTTTTGGGGGTATGAATTTATATGGGAACGATTGCTGTTTTGTGTGTGAGGACTTGATGCAAACACATACAATGCACTAATAGGATTGACAAAAGGGTCAGATTTGGATGGTTAAGATAGAGGATATGTGGGATTTTTTAGGAGTTAGGGTATGGTTAGAAGAATTCAGAAACAATGTGGATTTGTGACTGAATTAAACACTGTTCTGGGACTGATTAGAGGAATAATTCAAAGTAAACTTAGGCTCAGACCATGGCTGAATAGCTTCAAGTTTGTTTCAGATATGGACCATACCAGTGAGTTGGTCTGGAGTTTTAGTAGGAAACTGTTAGGATCAAACAGGGGAAACTAGGACTGTAGTTGGGACTGTATAATGGGTTAAATCTGGAACTAAAATAGGGCTGAAATAGGATAGAATAGGGGGAGAAAGAGGTTTGTTCGTGGGTTGATAGGATGGGGTTTCTTGGGGTTGCTACAGAAAAAACAGCAAAGAAAGAAAGATGGAAAAAAAAAAAAGGATAGAAGAGAAACTTCATACCTGGTATCCCATTTGTGGAACCCCCAAAAAGTTCAAGCCAATTTTATTTAATATTCTCCAAACTGATCGTACAACCCTAACTCTCTTATTTAAGGCTTCCCTTCACAATTTGACCAAAATACCTTTATTATAAGTTGCTATTATCAACACATGTAAAATAACCTTTTAAATATTTTAACTAACTCCTAAAACTAATCCTAATTATACTTTAAACCCTTGACCATGTGCCTTATTACAAAATTTCCCTAAGACAATAATTTTTCAACAAAAACACCCTTAAAAACAAAACAAAAAAAATCCAGCTAGTAAGGCCTATTGGGCTTATTCCAATATTTCTCTGGGGCCTTAACCTTGGGCTTCCAAAGAGGATATTTGTGATCCAACCACTGCACAGCTGCTGCATCAATGGTTGTGGGCTTTGGAAATCTATTATGAAGTTGAGGGAGACTTTTTGGAATCTAGTTAGATTTAAGGTGGGGTTCGACAGTGAGGTTTGCTTTTGGGCGGATAGATGGGTGGGTGAAGCTCCTTTAAATATGACTTTTAGATCCCTTTATTTGTTAGCAATTGATCCTAGAGCTTCTGTGGCTGATTCTTTTGATATTGGGGGGAATGTTTGGTTGGATGAGATGATTAGGTTGTTGTGTTTCTTAGAAGGGATTCGTGTTAATCCGAATCGGGCGGATGGGTTAGTTTGAACCTTCCTAAACATGGTAGATTTACTTCCAAATCTTTCTACCTTGATATGGTTGGGCACACTAATAGGTCTTTTCCTTTTAGAGGCATTTGGATCCCGGGTATTCCTACAAAGATCTCGTTTTTCATTTGGACGGTTGTTCTGGATAAAATTCTTAGTCTCGATTACCTCCAGAGTAGATGTTGGAATTTGACAAACAGATGTGTGTTGTGTTTGAGGGATGAAGAGTCGGTGGATCACCTATTTGCTCATTATGCTTTGGCTCACAAGGTTTGGGGTTCCTTTTTCTCTGTTCTAAACATCTCTTGGTCATTTCCTTTCCATTTTTGCGATTTGATTGCGGGTTGGCAGATTCAGGGTCTTGTTGGGATGCCTACCACCATTTGGTTTTTCTTGCCAGGGGCCATCTATTGGGGCCGTTGCAAGGAAAGAAACTTTCTAATCTTTGAGGGCTTCTCGAGAGCGCCGGTAGAGATCTCCCTTCTTATTTATCGTTCGCTGTTTGATTGGATTTCCATTAGAGCAGAGTTTGATGAGAGAGAGTGGTATTCTATACGGCGTGATGTGTTGTAGTGCTTGGCTTCTTGGTTGGGTGTTTTTTTTGTTTTTGTTTTTTTGTTTTGGTTGTTTCTTTCTTGGCCTTTCATCCCCTTGATGAGGGTCCTCTTTGATGTGTTGCTTGTTTCTTTTTCTAGTTTTGAATAAAGTTTGCCCGTTTATCTCTCAAAAAAAAAAAAAGATTCTGGTGAGTTTTTTATTTTATTTTTGTGATTCTGGTAAATTGAAGGCTACAATTACAAGGGAAGACCAAATAGAGTGTGAGAAAACTTTGAAGGCTTATATTTCACTAGAAGATGAATGGGGAAATGGGATTTATGTAGCCGAGACTAAATAGTTTGGTTAAGGCTGGTATGATGGTGGTGCCAATAATTATATACATACAAATAACTAATATAAAATATTTAGATATTTGTTAAGTATATTCCTATTTTCTTTCTTTGTGTATCAATGTTCATTCAGCTATTGTATTGTTATGTTTTCTTTTCTATTTAACCAAATTGATTCATGTTGGAATGATTAAAAAGAAAGGTGATTCATGTTTGCCTTTGGCTTTGTTGGTTTAGTATAAATGAGTCATTGATAGTAATTTTCTGCTGCCAGATAATAAGTTGTTTCTGCATTTAACACATATTTCTATTCTGTTTGAACAGTCTTGCATCTGTTGTTATAAGCTCTACTGAAAAGGGAGTAGTGACTTATTTCTTCATGATATAATGGACAACATGATTGAAAGATTTGATAGTCAATAGACAGTATTGGTCACTTTGATTAAATAATGTTAGGTAAAACAGCTAAGATTTATTATGTAAGTGGTTGTCCTACTTAGTTCTATAAAATTACACGTTGACATCTTTAATATTCTCATGATCCAAATTCTGCTTCACAGTTTGAATGGGGCTTTTGTTAGAAATGATTTCATTAGCATTAACTTATGTATTAAATGGTTTATGACCTGGATTCTACCTGTCAGTAGACAGTATTGGTCACTTTGATTAAATAATGTTAGGCAAAATAGTTAAGATTTATTATGTAAGTGGTTATCCTAGTTAGCTCTATTAAATTATATGATGACAACTTTAATATTCTCATGATCTAAATTTTGCTTCACAATTTGAATGGGGCTTTTGTTACAAATGACTTCATTAGACATTAACTTGTGTATTAAATGGTTTATGACCTGTATACTACCTGTCACAGGTTCCAAAGCTTCTACTTCATAGGATTTTTCCTAATGCTCGGTTTTCTATATGGATTGATGGCAAGCTTGAGCTAGTTGTGGATCCATATCAAATTCTTGAGAGGTACATTTTATTCTTATTAGTTGTCTGTTGAGGTGGGTGGGTTTGTCTAATGTCTTTAAAGATTGTGTAATGCCAAAGTGGGGCCTCTAGGGGTGCCCCCTTGCTGATGTATTTTAGTTTGTATTCTTTTCCCTTCTATTTGTATTAGTTGTTTGTTATTCTTATTAGTTGTTTGATCCATCCTTTGCATTGCAAAGACTACTCACTGAACAAATACTACAAATTGAATAAACGGGTTCTAGTGGCTATTTCAAAACACCCCCAAAGGGTCCACTAAAAATTATGGCTTAGAACGAATTGGACAATCCTTGAATTAAAATGCTACATTAAAAAAAAAGTATCCCAAAATGATAATTTTTATTTGAAACTAGATGCATGGTAAAGAATTTAGTAAAAAATGCTAAAATTAGTATTAAAAAAATGGAATATACGATGAATAGATTCCATTGGTATTGCTGGTGGACTTACCTTATCATGGAGGAAAAACTTAATTATAAATATAAAATGGTCCATTGGTATGTATAGGGATTGGAATTGTATTTGGAATATAAAAAACAAAAAAGGGGGACGAAGAATAGCAAATTGGGAATTAGAGACTATTAGAGCCATATTATAGCAATGATAACTAATGGACTTAGGTTTTACTGGACCACCTTTTACATAGATTAGGAAATATGAAAATTCAGCATGTGTTAAAGTACGTTTAGACAGAGTTGTTGTCAATATGGAATGGAGAAGGACTTTCCCAAATGTAGTAGTGGAAAATCAAATTCCATCTTACACCCATTGTCCTAGACTTGTTCCCTAAGAAAAAGTTCATGTCAAAACCTTTTGGGTTTGAATGGATGTGGACCCAAGATGGAAGGTCTAGTAGGTAGGAAATTGAAAGAAATTGGAATAATCCATTTGATGATACTAAATTAAGAAAAGTGAAAAGATGTTTAAAAGGATTATCTATTGAATTGAAAAAATGGAATAAATTAACATTTGGAAATATGTTTGAACAAATATTTATTAATAAGAGAAGTTAAAGTTATTGTACAATCAGAAGATAACAAAACAAAGAATTAAAGAGATACAAAGATTTATAAATAATAATAGTAGATTTAGAGGGGGAAAAAAAAGAAATATAATGGGCTAAAAATAATTTTAACCATATACACATGAAATGACAACAATGGAGTGCCAATCTTTGGACTTTATTTGTAAAGTCTCTATTCCTAAGAATAAATTGAATAAAATGGGGAGACAAAACTCAAAATTCTTTCATATGTCTACAATTAATAGAATAACATCATTACAAACATAGGATGCAAGCTGGATAAAAGTACATAAAGACATAATTGAATAGGGAAATAAGTACTTTAAGCAATTTTTTTCATCATGTAACCCAAATGAACAAGTCATAAATAATAAATTAACTAATAATGAATCTAAATTATTCAAAAACTCAAATAATATATATAGTAATTTTTTAAGGGAAGAAATAAAAAAAACAACATTTGAACAAGGTAAATTAAAAGTACTAGGGCCAAATGGATCTAGGTTGCATTCTATTAGGAGTACTGGTATATAATTAGTGATTATATAATAGATACAACCTTAGAAGTCTTAAACAATAATAAAAAAATAATGCTATGAACCAAACTTTTATAAATTTAATCCCTAAAACGTTATCCATTTTTTACCAATAAGCTTATGCTATATATTCTATAAAATAATATAAAAAAGTTTAGCTAATAGCCTAAAGTTGTACTACATGAATTAATATCCCAAAATCGAGGATCTTTTATTAAAGGGAGAAATTACAATCAATATTATAATAGCCCATGAGATATTAGGACATATGAAAATGAATAATACAAACCAATATAATATGGGTAGTAAACTAGATATGACCAAAACCTTTGGTAGGGTATAATGGAAATTTTTGGGAAAAATGATGGAAAGAATGAATTTTAGCAATAAATAGATAAATTGGATACTAGAATGTGTAACATCAGTATCCTATCAAATATTAATTAATGGTTCACTAAGTAATCAAATAAAACCAACTAACGGGTTAAGACAAGGAAGTCACATCTCCCCATTACTATTTTTAATATGTATTGAAGGAATGTCAACTTATCTGAACAAAATGGAACTAGAAAATAAATTTAAGGAATTAAAGTACGAAGAACAAGCCCTACAATAACACATTTACTGTTTACTGATGAATATTATATATTCTCAAAGCTAAAAATAAAAAAATGTGAAAAAATATTAAAATATTTATGAAAGAATTTAGAAGCTTTTGGAAAAACAATATATTATGATTAGTCATAATTAATTTTTAGTAAAAACATATCAAATAAAATAACAAAAACAATAACTGAGATATGAAGAGTACAAGTACAAAAACTAGGTAAATATCTAAGCCTATCATCTAATTTAGGAAGAAATAAAACCAGCATATTTTCTTATATAGAAGAAGAAACATCAAATAAAATACAATGTTGGAAAAGCCAATTACTCTTTGTTGTTAAAGAGATATTACTTAAAGCAATCATTACAGCATTACTGACATATGCTTTGTCATTATATTCTCTAATAAGTTATGTGCAAATGTAGATAAAAAAACAAAGAGCTTTTCGGTGGGGATAGAAAGAAAATAATAAAAAAAAGAGATTAATTGGATTAAGTGAGTAACGCTTACAAAAAATAAGGGAGATGGATGGGTTTCT
>JAOXJP010266153.1:7200-20573 GCA_025762735.1 Platanus orientalis
ATGTCAAAGTGTTCTAATTTATTTACTAAACTAATTTTTATTTACAAAACTTTGTTTCTAAGAACCTAAATCAAACAAAATTTTCATAAATCTTAACAAAACTGAGGATGGACGGTTCTGAGAACCTAAGAGAATGCAAAACGATATAATATTGTCCAAGTTCACTTATTTTTTGGTTTGAAAACAAATCGTTACCAAAAGTTCAACGTTCATTTATGAAAATCCCAAAAATTGCTTCAAAACCTAGCTTTCTCTTTAATTTTTTCTTCATCTTGCTCTTTGATTCTTTTTTAAGATTTTTGTGTCGAAATATGTCGAGATCAATCACTTTTATAAGCCCCAAAGAGTCCCAACACATTTGGGCAACTTCTAAAAACAAAGAGTCGTGAAATCACGACTTTTCAAAACTAACTGCGAAGAGTCGATTGATCAGGCTACCCAGGGCTGACCGATCAGGACCCCCTAGCTAGATCAATTGGGCCTTCCCCAATTGAGCTTGGACCCAGATTTTTTTATTTTGATTTTTTTTTTTGCTTTAACCTTTGCGCATTAAATCGATTATAACTTTTTCGTTTAGTGTTCGATTCGCTTACCATTTGTGCCATTGGAATCTAGACTTTTGATACATTTTCAATAAAATAAAGTTCTCTCACTAATTCTTCTTACAAATTTAATGGGTTGTCTGTAAAATTGCACAAATTTATGAGTCATTATATAAGCGTTCAAATAATTCTAAGTGTGTGCAAAACATATATGATATATGTGTAAAATATAAGTGCGACACGTGCGCAAAATATGTGCGAAAATGTAGAGGATGCTACAAAAATAATAATAATTAACAAATCTCTTAAAGAGAGATTTGGAATAAATGTCTCTACAGTTTAGAATAATAAGCCAGCTCTATACAACTGAGCAATTTGAACATTTTGAATTTCAAGCTTCTTTGAAATCAACGAAATTTTTGTGTTATAGAGTTTGTGAGTAGTAAGACTCAATCCATGACAACAGAGGCAGGTTTGTGTCCACTCTCCTAAAAACCACTAACCTTTGCCCCCTGACTGGGGCAGGCACATAAGCATTGAAAAGTAATTTACAGTCTTTTTATTTTTCTTGGGGGGGGGGGGGGTCACACCATGAGCAAATGTTCTGTCTAGGATTAGGTGTCTGGGATGGTGTCCAGTATATCAGGGGAGGGTCATATGGAATAAAATTGTCAACCCTGCCCTTTTTTTCAATGTGAAGTCCCCTGGTGGCCGCTAAATGCTCAACGGCACATTTGCTCCCTATACAAAACGAAATAAATGTTCTGTCCAATTAGGAAGCAGGTAGTTCTTCAAGGTATCTTTCTCTCAGAGAAATACTCTCGCCTGTACAGTGCGAGTTCCCATCTTACGCATCCAAGCTGAATCCTGCCCTCTCAATCATCTTTACTGGAATGACTTAATCTGATTCATACAACTTCCACTTCTTCCAGCACCTAGTATGGCTATACATCTCGGAGTTTTACCCATAAAACCTCTTACTCTACTACCCATTGTGCATCTTCGAACTCCAAGACTATGGCCGACAAAGAGGCATCAACACTACATAGTGTGGGTATAGACACTCTTACTTAGGAGAGTTAGTGGCATGTCTACTGACGACCTCCTGGTAAATATTACAGATCTTCTTTTAAATACATCCGCTGAAGATTGGAGTGATAGCTTGGCGTTTAAACTCTTTCACAACAAACCCATTAAAGTTTTTGTCTTCCTCCATACCATGAAACGGGCATAAAAGGTAGCACCTGATACAGTTCGTATGCATGAAAACAAATTTGTTTGTCTAAGTTCTAAAATTGTACTGACTTAGACCGTACCCTCTCTGAGCGGCCCCGAAACTTTGATGATCACCTTCTCTGTTACTCCCACAACCGGTACATAACATTCGTTTTGACCGAAATCCCTTTTGGATTCACTTGTACACTTTCATGAAAAGACCCTACACCGACTGGCAGCAAAAGTTGGTGTCTACATTGGTCACGAATCTCGCCAATAGATTGATGAATATGGTCCGTACTATAGAGTTCGGGTGAACCTGGATTTTGCACAGCCCATCAAACTTTTCCTCTTGATCCGAAAGGGTGACAAAGGAGATATACGTATCGTTGTGAAATATGAGCGATTACCCCTTTACCGTTTCTTTTGTGGGATTTTGGGTCATGAATTTAAAGAATCTAAACAAAAATACTTCAAGAGACAGGAAGGAGAGGATGTTGAGTTGCAACAAGAGCAAGGATCATACGGACCCCATCTCAAAGCTCCCTTCCAGGTGAACGTGTTTAACAAATGGCTCCATAGGTCAGCTGCAGTTCCCACAACCCCGGTCCTTCCCCATAGCGGTTCAGGAAGGATGGTTGCTCAGTACATATCCCCAGTTCCCTTGCTACGTCCAACTGCCTCACCGTCCCCGTCCAGAAGGCATGGTCCAGCTGACAGATCTCCCATGGACGAACAACAACATTGCCTATGGTCAATCCTGTTAGCTACACACCGTGATGAACAGGTTACCAGCTTGAGGAAATCAAGGATGATTACCCTGCCATCTCCTTCGCTCCACAATTCCTTACCAATGAAGGAAATGCCGGCCACCTTACAGGGCATTCCGTCGCCGCCGATTACACAGGATGCAATTCAAAGCTGGCCGCTGTTCACAGATACATACTTCCCCCCTGCATGCCCAGGTCGTTTAAGCTGTCAGCGCTTTCTCCGGAACACGGCAACAATAGCGTGAAGGCTCAAGCACACAGGAACGAGGTAGCTGACAACCTATTTCTGCCTCCCGAGGGTGTTGAAGAGATGACCAGTTTGAACGGCCCCACAACAGGAAAAAGGTGCATGACTTACTTTATCTCCATCAATGTGACCAGAAGTCAGGTCCCACCAAACTTTGTTAGCACCAACAGGACTTCTACTGGAATCCACGCATCCCTGCCACCACCAAGGAGAGTTAAATCGCACACTACTGTGGTAGAGTCAAAAATTTCAACCTCTAGACACATGGCCGGCTCCCAGTAGACTACTCTATCACATCATATCTCCATTTAATAAGCAGGACTGGTGTCAACAACCAATCCGGAGGAATGCTCCCTCCCGAATCTTGTGAACCAGATGATCATGGTTTAAAAACCCAGAATCGGAGTTGGAATCGGCCCTGATCGATTCCTAAGTTAAATAAGCTGATTTGAGTAAATTTTGAGTTGACTTGACCCATCTATTGCAAAAAAAAAAAAAAACCTTTAAAATCAATTTAAATTCAAATTTTGAAAAAAAAATAAAAAAAATTTATAAATTTCATGCCGATTCTTGAGTTGGATCGGCCGAGTCAAAACGAACATCGATTTGACCCTCTGAATCAGATTGGTCCCAACCGATTCCAAGTTGTATTGGCCGATCCGACTTGAAATTGGCCGAGTTTTGAAACCATGCAGATGACTACTCACCCCCACCACTGCTTTCTCCTTCAGCACTACTGTAGCAACTCACTGGTCCAAAGATGACTCATACGAAGAGGGCCGAAATGGATGGACCCACTACAACCAGCTAGAAGACTTCTCAACAGCACCATGAGAGACAAATTGTCACCCATCTTGCAATGCCTTCAAGCTCGCTCAACCCTCCACGTGACTCCTTGGCCCCACTAGACCCTATGGATTCTTCTCCTCCTCAATTAATTGATCACCTTCCATTTTCACATGAGGCCAATGACCCTCGTGGCCATGGTTTAAAAATTGGGAATTGGAGTCGGAATCGGCCTTGACCGATTCCTGAGTAGGATCGACCGATCCGAGCCAATTCCGAGTTGACTCGAATGATCTAGTACAAAAAAAAAAAAACTTTAAAATCAATTTAAATTCAAATTTTGAAAAAAATCAAAAAAAATTATAAATTTCATGCCGATTCCAAAGTTGGCTCGGCCAATCCAACCCAATCCACACCCAGATCGACCAATTCTCGAGTTGGATCGGTCAAGACAAAACGAACCCCAATTTGACCCTTAGAATCGGATCGGTCCCAGCCGATTCTAAGTTGGATCGATAGATCCGACTCGGAATCGGCCAAATTTTGAAACCATGCTTGTGGTTGTACTAAGGATGTATGCACTCATGCCTCGCTTACCTGCAAGTGGACATCTTAAACTACCCACAAAAGGCCCATAACTCCTTTAGTAAACCTGGCTGCCTCAACTGAATCGTTGGCTCTCACAATGGATAATGCCCCTATCTCTACCCTCTCTTGGTGGCCCGGCTAATGCCATTCCTCAACACCGAAGGCCTTACAACATGCAAATACAAGTCTGCGTCATGAATATGGGAACGATCATACTTCTCTAGGGCCATTGCACACCCCTTCCATCACATTACCATCAGTCCAACTACAAGAGACATCCCTTCAACATCTTATGCAACAATGGAAAAACCAAAAGGCTGATCAACACTTGGCAACATTTCAATCTATGGTCCAATGATGGGTTGTGTATCCCACTCGCTTACCCGACTCAACCCACCACTACCTAGAACCAGATCATGAAGGAACCTAGGAGGCATCAACCAATGCTTGTAAAAGGGTGGACAGACCTGCTCAAGAGAATTCTCATGCCAAACGGTTAATGATTTCACCAGAGATTTCTCAGGTACACACACCACAACTTTCAATTTCGTCTCTTCAATTTAACTGCATGATGGTGGAACACTCAAACACATCCCAAAAACCATCCCTCCATAGTACCAAACATAAGAAAAAAGGTCATAAACATCATTTTCGGACCATACACTAAGAGAACAGGGGCAACTTGCCTACTAAGTCTGGTAATAGTGGCCTTCCCGATCTTAACACCCCAGCGGTAGAACCAAATGTTAAACCACAAAATGTACTAGAGGGTGTGCCTATGAGACCACATGCACGTCCTTCGTCATGATTACCTTGATCTGGAACTATCGGGGTTGTGGGAATTCCCCAACAGTTTGCCAAATAAAAGAGCTAATACGCTCACGAAACCCGACTGTTGTATTCCTAGCTGAAACAAAAAGCCTAGCCCAACAAGTGATAAACAAACTCCACCGGTAATTTAGAAGGCCTACTACTTATGTGGAGGAAAGCTATCAAGTTAAAAATCCTTGACATCTGTAATCGATGGATTGTGTACTCTATAGATCATAGTGAACCACATTCTACAAGCACATGTGTGTTATTATATGGTGAACCAAACCGTCTACTTCGAACAACTTTCTAGGAAATGTTTGTCACTTTTACCAATTCCCTCAGTGATCCTATTGTAGTATTGGGTGACTGGAATTGTCTTTGGTCTGCAACGGAAAAAAAAAGGTGGTCAACCAATTTGACTTCAGGATATATAATCAAATCTGCATTCTCTTGACCAATGTCAGTTATTTAATATGGCAAGCAAAGGTCCACCTTATACATGGACAAATGGCCAACAATTTCCTCATAGAATCTCAGAGTGAGTTGATAAAGCAGCTATTAATAGTTTGTGGAGACTTAAATTTCCAAATGCCTCACTCCAGGTCCTTCCATTTTCTCGCTCAGATCACTATCCTATATTGCTCCACCTCTTCCCCCTCGAGGTTGCTTCTCTCCAAAACCTTTCTGCTTTAAATGGTTTTGGACAAATTATGAACAATGTCAGCAGATTATTAAAAAAGAGTGGCAAACTCTATCTTGCACATTGCATAAAAAACTCCACAATCTTATCCATCCTCTGCAACATTGGAGTCGTTACACTCTTGGGGAGACTTATTAGAAGATAAATGCATTAAAACAATGAATTCAATCAATACTCTAGGCGCCACACAAAAGCCATCACCAGGCTGCTTTAAATCTATGCAATCAATAATTGGATACCTTACTTAGAGATGAGGAAATTCGTTGGGCTTAAAAATCCCCTTTGGACTAACTCAAATTTGGGGATAAGAATACAAAATTTTTTCATCTCTCAATGATCATACGGCATCAACACAACAAAATTGAGAGAATTAAAGATCCAGATGGTAATTAGACAAACTCGATTACTCAAATTAAAGAAGTCTTAAGGGCCTATTTCTCCAATCTATTCACTACAACAACACCTCAACCGTCAGACATAAATGTTGTACAGGATCATATTCATCACAGTCTAACAGGGATAGATAACTAGTTGCTAGACAAACCTTTTTCAGTAGTACTGGCATATAGTGGGAACTGATGTAGTGCAGTTTGTGCAGGACTTTTAGTGGATAAGGAAAAGTTAATCAGTATTAACAAAATGTTTATTACACTTATCACCAAAAATTATGTCTCCCATGATACCTAGCCAGTTTCGTCCCATCAATTTATGTAATGTGTTCTACAAGATTATCACAAAACTCTGGCCAATCGCTCGAAGATGATTATGGGTCAGTTAATCTCTCCAAATCAAAGTGTTTTCCTCAAAGGCCGACTTATCTCTGATAATATTTTGTTAAGCCATGAAATTTTCCATCATATGAGAATACATATGAGTAAGACGAACTGGATGGCTATTAAAATGGATATGAGCAAGGCTTATGATAGGGTGGAATGGAATTTTCTAATCAATATCATGTCAACAATGGGCTTCTCTCCAAAATGGTGCTAATGGATATATCACTGCATATCATCTTCAACTTTTCAAATTCTTATAAATGGATCTCCAGGAAAACCCTTCTGTCCGGAGCGTGGTCTCAGGAAAGGCGATCCTCTATCACCATATCTTTTTTTGATTACTCTCGAAGGGCTCTCTGCTATGTTTCATCATGATACATAAACAAGTAAGCTTCAGGGTATAAAACTTCGCCACAGTTGCCCACCAATCTAACATCTGCTCTTTGTAGATGACTGCTTACTCTTCTCCAAAGCTAATCAGTCATCTGCTACCACTATTCTTCAATGTGTTGAACTGTTCCAACAAGCTTCTGGCCAGCCGATCAATTATGAGAAGTCAGAAATCCTCTTTTGCCGTTGCACTCCAATGGAAGTGAAGTCTCACATTTCCCGCATTCTAAAGATATCAAATGCCTTCGGCCCAAACACATTTCTTGGCTTACCATCAACTATTGGTTGGAAGAAAAAGGACCTTTTTAGCTATATCATAGACAGGGTAGATAAAAAACTTCAAGGATAGAAGGAACAAACACTATCACAGGGCGGTAAGGAAATTCTCATCAAAACAACAACATCATCCTTGCCTATCTATGTAATGTCATCATTTCTCTTCCCTATATCCATTAACTCCCAAATAAATAAAAAAACAAAGGTCCTTTTGGTGGGGTCATAGATCTAATGAACGTCGTATTCATTGGATGAAGTGGACCAAACTACGGACCCCAAAAATGAATGGAGGGATGGGCTTCCAAGACCTCAAAGCATCTAATATAGCCCTCTTAGCAAAACAGGAATGGCGACTCCTCCAATATCCAGAGTCATTGTGTGCACAGGTTATGAAGGCCATTTATTTCCCAAAAACTCACTTCCTTCGAGATCCTATAAGTAGATCAAGTTCTTGGGGTTGGCAAAGTATCCTTAAAGGGTGGAACACTCTCTAAGAACACTATTTATAGGTTATTGGTAATGTGACTTTAGTGGAGATTTGGAAAGATGCCTGGATTCCATCTTTACCTTCAGGCTAGCTTACTTCTCCCAATCCTCATATCCTTGGCCTTCATATGGTTTCTTCCCTAATAGACTCATCTTCCCACTCCTGGTGTCTAGACAGGATAGTACCATTCATTACTCCATCGGCAGTGGAGGCTATAAAAAATATTCCCATTTCGCTTCATCAACTGAAAGATTATATTGTATGGCAGCCGGACAAATGGAGACATTTCTCAATAAAATCTGGCTATGCATTGCTTGTCTCACAACAGCCTTCTACCCCCTCTGTAGGTCTTTCCAATGTTTGGAAATCAATCTAGAAATCTTCTTTACCAAACAAAATTAAAATTTTCCTTTGGAAAGCCTGTCAGGAGGCTTTGCTGGTAAGAGGAAATCTTAATTCAAGACTCCCTCACCATTCCCCCCCCCCCCTAATGCCCCAGGTGTCAATATTCCCAAAAAACAACTATCCACTATTGTGTCCAATGCCCTTTGCTGCAGAAATATGGACTCGGCTCAAATTACCTCCTTCTTCCATTTAATCCGCCCATCCCAATTTCATTAAATGGTTCATGACAACCGTTCTCGCCTTAAAAGTTTCATCAAAAGAGAACACCAAAACTCTTCTCACTACAGGTGCTCTTGGCTGTTGGCTAATATGGTGCACCCGAAATGATCTCTGCTTCAATGAAAAAGAGGTTGATTCTTCTTCGGTGGTTGACTGTTTTTATAAATCCTTCAAGGAATTGCAAGATAGTGCCCTCCCCCAGCATTCTTCCTCCACAACAAAACTGTCCTCTAAAATGAAACTGAACTGGTTGCCTCCCCCTCCAGATGTTCTCAAAATAAATACATATGCTGCATGCCCAAAATCTGGGGAAAAAGATTTGATCGCAACCATTGCTCGTGATGCAACAGGTGTTATAAAGGGCTCCGTGACAGCAAAATTGGATAAAACTTCAGTCTTAATAGCTGAACTTGTAGCTATTCAGTGGGGACTACAGCTAGCCTCCCAATTGTCCGCCAAATGTATTATTGTGGAGACAGATTTGACTGTAGCATGGATTACATAATGGGGTCATCTGACAATTTTCCATGGTCCTCGAAAGCCCTCCCAAGTTACATCATAGAAGCTACTAAGGAATTCTGGTTATGGAATATTGTCTATGTAAACCATGCGAACCTTTGTGCCCATAAGAAGCCCAAAATGCTCTCCACCTCCTTCACAGAGGCAGAGGTGGAATATGTTGGTCCAGCATGGTATTGAGCGTCCCGATTTCAAGTTCAAACCCATGATGGATGCGATAAAGAGCATTTTCCATTATGCACTTTTTAATTCTGAATTTGTATGCTTTCTTCTTTTATCCGTTTTCTTTCTGTTTTTTTTCTATCTTATTCTGTTCGATGAGAGAACACTTTTGTCACACATGCGCACACATGCATGGAGTGTGTTGTGTGGAAAACCAAGATTTGAGATTGTATGTAACAAAATAGAAGATAAAAAATAATGCAAACAGAAGATGCAAGCTAAGTTGGTAAAGTCTGAGTGTCGTATCACAAACCTTGTTTCAAAACTCGTCTTCACCTATAATTACTTATAAAAGAAAATAATGCAACTAACAATCACACACAAAGAGCAGATGATTTACGTGGTTCCCTTGAAGCATTGGTGAAAACGGTTCCAAATAGTCATCCGGGTTACATATCAGGTTCAATTCAAAACCTTTAGCCCAACAAAGTGTAACACATGTGACTGCATATATTTTGGCTTGTTTAGCAAAATGTAAAACAAATGTAACTACGCCTTTTTATACAGGTTTCCTGAAAACAGTCTTTCGGAGTCGACTGGAAAGCCAAAGGGCACAGCCTCTGGATTTGAATTGCAGGATAACAACCTTCATATTACCATCCATCGACTATCATGGAAGGTATCAACACACACTTGACTCATTTTCTTTTCGTTTAAATCTGTCTGCTTAAGTCCTATTAGGACCGGTCCACAGCCAAAGGAGAGAGGATTGTATCCACTCCTCTTAACTTCCGCTCCACTCTGCACCGTGTCGGGGGGTTGGGCACATCAGTGCCGAAAAATGATATGCACCCCCCTCCCCCCCCCCCAAAAAAAAAAAGTGAAAATTTCTTATCGACGCTGACTTACCCACCCCCTGCCAGGGGGCAGAGAGGAGCGGAAGTTAAGAGGAGCATATACAATCCACCCTCCAACTAAAGTGCCCAGTTTGATGTGAAAAGATGTGCACAACCTATGCATAACCTTTTTTATACTTTTAATGGCAAACCGTGCACTTTGATTGTGGACTGGTCCTAATAGGACATAAACAAACAAGAAATGATCTAAACGGAAAACAGGATCCTGCTTAGATCCTATCTTGTCTTCATGTCTTATTTGGACCTGTGCACAGCCAAAGTACACGGTTTAGCATAAAAAGATGTGCACAACCTATGGAAAACCATTTTTTTATGCTAACTAGTGCACTTTGATTGTGTCTATAATCATGATTACGCTACTCAAGTTGTTTGAAATCATTAATTGAACATTTGTGCTTAATTGGGCCCTCCAATTCTGTAACTTGTTTAACTATAGGCACCTCGTATCATCAATGAGCAGATCATTTTGCGACAGCTCGTGTGGCAAGAGTGAGCAAGAAGCCGTATTTTTCTTGTTTGAGTTTGCTACGTGCGTACCCTTGGGACGCGATGTTGGTGTTACTTTTGAGTTGCTACGTGGGTACTCAGTTCGATGTTTCAACCACAAATGCCCTTCAGTTTGCTGTTTACCGAGTAGTTACAGGCTTATATTGCTGCATCTCATACAACATGAATTTGGTGATTAATACCGAGTAAGTCCAGCTTTATGTTGTAGACGTGTTTTAAGCTTAACCTACACAAACACACACTTGTACCACTTGACTTGTACAAGATTAGAAACTTTATTTCCAATGTTTTTATAGCAAGATTGGCTTCCTAACTTGTTACACTAGTAATATATGATTATAATCCTCCACAAATTCTATTGCAAACTTTTAGTCTCTTCCTTATCAGAATAAACTTTTGATTTAATGTCAGTTTCTCTCTAATTGATTTGCAAAAGTATTATATCGTTTGTTGGTTGTTAGCATATATTTTGAAATCCACCAATCAATGAGTAACACATGGAGTTAGGTGACAGCACAACAGACGGTTATGGAGCAGGTCAAGTGGAATAGAAGATGAAGCAAATAAGGTGCCTTAGTGGAAGACAACCATCATCAAACTTAGTGATGCATGACCCCGTCAGCAAGTAAGATGTCCCACGATTCAAACTGAAAAATGATTAGACAACAAACGTAGGAAAGAAACTATGACATCGTCGACAGACTTCTATAAATGAAGAAGGAAACAGTGACAGCAACACACAATCAATCATCATCAATAATATCTCTTATTTGTAGTAGTAGCATTAAATTAGGCATAGTAATAGCTCAATCCTATAGTGATTTGAACCCTTATCTCAGGCGATTCGAGTGCACTGCAGAACCAGATTCAACAGAATTCTTTCGGGAAAAGGCCATCAGTTAATCTGTCTTGTTCGCAGAACCAAATTCAACGAAGCTCTTCTAAAAAGAATGACATCGGCTAATCTGTCTTGTTCAAGGAACCAGATTCAACGAAGTTCTTCCAAAAGAAGAGTATCGATTAATCTGTTTTGTTCAAAGAATCGGATTCAAAAAAGTCTTCCCTCAATTTTAGAGGAGAGATAACAGCTAAAATGTTGTTCGAAGGTATCTCTATAACTTGCATTGTACTCTGTATTTTCAAAATACCAATGAAAATAGATATGGCGGGCCAAACCTATCACCCAATAAAAAGCAGGACTCGCTAAATTATTGGGAAAATCCTAGCCTAAACAATGAAGAGTTTGCCAGTATAGGCATGGGATGCCACACCCAGCCCTTACTAGAGGGCCTACCCAGGCCAAGGTGGACCATATGGCACAAAACCACAAAGATATGCCTAGAATCCCCGAGAATAGGTTATAAGAGTCCTTCAGGAATTATATGGACTTAACCTTTGATAGACTGCAAATCTAGCATATAGAAATCCATACCCAGAACAAATTGATAAGGACTATGAATTCCCTCGAGGGTATAAAATATCCGATTTAGGTTTTTTTTAAGAAATGATAGTAAAATGGTTATGGAACACATTAGTCGGTTCACCATGTAATGTGGAGAATTCTCCAACTTAGAATACTATAAACTGAGGTTGCTCCCTAATTCCTTAATAGGATAAGCCTTTACCTGATACACCAATCTCCCACTAAACTCGATACAAAATTAGGAAGAAATAGAAGAAAATTTTCAATCTCACTTTGCTTAAGCAAATATTAGGGTATCAATGACTGACTTAGCCAGGGTAAAACAACGATCAAGAGAAATGGCTAAACAATTTATTATTAAATTTAAACGATTTAAAGCAAAGTACCTTAGTGGGTTACTGAAGGTCAAATTTGTAAAACTTACCTAGGATGGGTTAGACTTTGAACTTAGAAATTTTTTTAAAGGAATGACCTTCTTCGACCTATTCAAGCTATCAAAAAGGGCCACCCATTATGAGGGCATTTTCAGATAGAAAAACCAATGACATACTTCGTCATACGAGACTTATTACCAACACTACAAGAAAAAGGACTTTTAACAACATCACAATAACGACGTTCCTTCAAAAATGTCGTTAGTGATACGTTTTTAAGGATGTTTAGTTTATAAACGCTGTTAATATTTAAATTAATTCATGTTAACCATGTTCGTATATACTAAACATTGTTAATATAGGCTTTTAATGACATTTATGGTAATGTCATCTAATTAAAATTTGCGAGCACTTTTTTTTTCGCGCATTTGTTGGCTTCATCTCCCCCTCTCCCCTTCTTCGCAATATTTCATCTTCCACTCGCCCTTTCCCACTAGAATGGCGATCGAATTAGTTGCGGGTATCTATCTATTTATCTCTGCATCTTCATCTTTACCCTATTTCTCTCTACTCTTCTCAGATCGCTCTTTGCCCTCTCTCTACTCTTTGCTTCACTGAGAAATCTCCTTTTGCCCTTTTTCTATGCTACGCTTCATTGATAAATCCCCATAGGGTTTTGACTGTAATAAGTAAATCTCTCTCAATGTTTTTCTCCGAACGGTCCTTTTCTCCAACCAATTTAATCACAGGTAAGTATTTCAAACACTTCCCTAACCCTCATCTCTATCTATGGCAGCATTTGGTTTAGATTCTTATAATCGATTTTCACCCGGAATTGATTCTGTGGTTAAGAACAGTGTTTGTTTGAGATTCTCATAATCAATTCTCTATAATCTATAGCCAATTATTGTGATAATCAGAAGTTTCTCTGATTTTTTCAGAAGTGTAAGCAAAATCACTTGTTAGTGATTATCCCTTTAAGGGTCTTTATGGAAGGAACGAAAAGCACGATCTAGCGGTTCGAATCTTCTCTGCTTCGAAGTCTGAAAATCACAGGTAAACGCTTTTCCTCTCTGCTCCCCCGTCCATTCTCTCTACTTTCCTCCCCCTCTCTCTCATCACTGCCCCCTCTCTGTGTTTCCTCCACCATTTCTTCTCCCCTCATTCCCCCTTTCTCTCGTCACTACTCTCTTCCCCCCCCCCCCCTTCTCTCTTCTATCCTCCCCCTGTCTCTTATCACTACCCCCTCTCTCTTTC